>CM033644.1:67985576-68226909 GCA_019512145.1 Engystomops pustulosus
CGAGTTTATTTGAACAACATGTCAAATGGTGGTATCGCTTTATTGATGACGTGGTCTTTCTGTGGGTGGGTCCGATTGAACTGTGTCAGGAGTTCATTGCTGAGTTGAACAGGAATTCACTTAACATTATTTTAACCTTTTCCTTTTCACAAACAGCTGTGGACTTCCTTGACCTCAAGATTTCCATCGTGAACAATTACTTGTGTACAGACCTCCACAGAAAAGATACCGCCACAAACAGCCTTCTGCACTTCCAAAGTTTCCACCCAAAACATTTGAAAACTGGTATCCCAGTAGGCCAGTTTATACGAAATTGTTCCTTGGATGACAGTTTCAAGAGGAACGCCCAGGATCTTACGCTAAGATTCAAGAACAGACAATACCCTAAACGTGTTATTTCACAAGCTTACCAAAGAGCTCGTGACACATCTAGATCCAACCTCTTGATTCCTAAAAAACCAAGAGAGCCACCGCAATTGGGCATCTACACCAGGTACAATAATCAATGGGGAGAGATTTGGAAGATCTTAAACAAAAATTGGCATATACTAAACACAGAGCCCCGACTAAAACCGCACATTGACAACAAACCTAAATTGGTAGCAAAACGGTCATGTGACTTGAAGGACCAACTGACAAAAAGTCACTTTGTCCGTCCCTCCAAACCATTGGGGAGGGGTTTGCGACTTAGAGGCTCATATCCATGTGGGGATTGCTCAGTGTGCGCGCTTTTACGTCCTACAAAGGAGTTTATCAATCCACCTGACCAGAAAAGATTTTATCTCTCAAACTATATCAACTGCAAATCCAGAAACGTCATTTATGCCCTGATCTGCCCTTGCCACAAAGTATATGTGGGACAAACAACGCAGGAGCTAAGAAAGAGAGTTCAACAGCACACATCGAGCATCAACAATGCACACTCCTACTTTTCACAAGGTAAGCTTCTCTCTTCAGTAGCGGCCCACTTTAGGAGCCACCACGGTGGTAAAAGCAAGGGACTACAAGTGATTGGCTTGGACAAGATCCATTCCAACATGAGAGGGGGTAACATCAACCTAGCACTATTACGGTGTGAAGCCCAATGGATCTTCAGATTAAATTGTCTCTCTCCCCAGGGTCTTAACGAAGAGCTTTTGTTTACAGGTTTTTATAAACAAAGATAGAAATTGACAACTTTTGCAAAACCCTGCGGACAACTGCACATCTGGGCAACTGAACCTGGTTCTACGTAAAAGGTAGGTCACACACTATATATTCATTTCAACCTAACCCACCATCACGGTCACACTTTTCTGCACTTCCTTCTTTCACTAACTCATCCTTCTATCTTCCTAGTCACTTTCTCTTCCCCCACTTGTTTTTCTTTTTTTCTTGTTCTTCTTTTATTTTCCAGTCTTTTCTTTCCCACCCCCCTCTCGCACACCGTTTATCACTTGTTTTTCACAGCTGGACCATCACGGCCCCCTTTAGACATGGACCCCTATGGTCCTCGTATCATCCCACAGCACTCCCTCACTTCTTTTTCACTTGTCACATGCACACACACACACGGGCACATCTCACCACTTATCTCAATTCCTATCCTTTACCCTTGTACATTACACTTCCATTCACTTACTAGTATACCTCACCTCTCACCCCCACCCCTAGTAATCACTCATTTATCCGCCATCCTTAGATGGACATGTTATTTTGTGTTCTTCATAATATATATTAACTAAATTTATTCCTTTTCTTATGGCTGGATACTTACCACGTAGAAATCTATATATTTTCCATTGGGATCCAGACATTGTCTCTCTTCACCTTGGAGCCCTGACAACGAAGGAGAGAAAAAAGATTGGGTTATTACACCTGGAAACAAGTTCTTCAAGTTAATCACGATACAAACAAAGTCCTTCTATAACAAGAACTGGCCTCAAGCTCCCTATGGTTGATGATAATACATATATGAATTCTTCGGTAAACATAACATCGAAATTATAATGCTTGTTGATCAATACGACCTTGCATTTGGTCCAAAAAATTGTTTCTGGAATTTCCACTACTAACGTCTACTTATGTTAGAGCACCTAGGCAATGTTCTGCTTTCTTTATGATTTTATTCAAATTTGTTAACATTTCCGCTCAACCTCTCAGCCTGTGATAATGCTAAAGCTGATATATTAGACCTTTTTCTATTAACAGCATTAGCTAGATCGCTACTCCCAGTCTTGTGACCATAGATTTTGTTTTTTACGAATTATATTACAACTAATTATATATTTTGTATCAATTACGCACTGTCTTTGTTGTATTATGCACTCGCAATTCTCTTACCTTTATGACATGTGCTTTGTGTCAGACAATAATCGCGATAAAAAGACTAGTTACTATTCAGGACCAGAAGTGTCATAGAAAATCCTTCCTTTTTAGCAGTCCGGTATACTTGTCATCTTACTCATATCCATTTGCGTCTTGTCATATTATACCCCATGTACAGCGCCGCATATGTTGTATCGTTCTATATATTCCTTGTGGCAACAATGGTTGTTTTCGTCTGATACTCCTCTTTTCTGCACAATGATGCATGTGTTGCAATACCATAGACTATCGTTCTCAACCTGGTTTGTCACTCTGACACTTTGTAACAAGCGTTGGTTGCTTTGGCAACATCCAAAACATCTATACCCCGGCCGGGGATGCGCATGCGCCTGTTACCTTAGTCACTTCCGGTTTACGCTGATTCACTTCCGGTCATGCGCCGTTGACCGGACAAGACGCCATGGGGCTGATTACTCATATCCTGACTGCATAAAAGGTGAGACACGTTTGTTTAGGGCTCTACACCCCTGAGGAAGTTGCCCTTTGTGGTGACGAAACGCGTGGGGAGCCCAGTGCCTCTGTCTCTTCTCACCTCCCTTTACAACATGCAGACCTTCATGTGGTAACTTTTTATCCCCTGAACCTCTTCCCCTTGATCATTGTCGCGCTTACCTTTGTATCGGCACCAGTATATATATATATATATTTTTTTTTTTTTTTCATGTTTGTACTTAGCACTTTTAGCACTTTATATATATCTTGTGTGCAATGAACAGGCTGAGGGTTGTTCTTTGGGGAGGAACAATATCACTATTGAGTGATCGACAGTAGGCAGTCACGGTGTACCGACACCAGGTCACTGGACATTGTTTTGGTTTTTTGTATTTTAAATGTTTTTAGTATGTTGTGGATTATTTGTTTCTGTACCAATAAAATTTGATGTTTTTGCAATACCCCTTGAGCCATTTTGAATGCACTCTTTTTCTTGTGGTTTTGTTGAAGTTGACTATTGTGCATTTGGCTCGCACACATTTGGGCTGTGCTACACCCCCTGGTCTTTTGTATTACATGTATCTGTGGAAGTCTATACACTGTATTAAAATAAAATAATTATTCATGCTTTACTATTACATTTTATATTAGAAAAGGTAAACAGGTATCGTCATCTGGGTATTGACATTTAATTTAATTCACCTGCCATGTACAAACATTTCTTCAATTGCATGTTATTTTTAAAAAAATACCGGTGTGAATATACTGTTATTTCCCCATAAATGTAGCTTATAATGTTGTCCCTTATAAACAACATAGTTGTCCATAGTTGGATACGACCTCCTCTGCTGGAGTAATTGGGCAAAGAAACAACTTGCTTTGGCATATGAAATGGCCAGGAGTTTCTGTATGTCCCTCATCTGTCCTGTCGTAATGAATGCTAAATCTAGGTGATCAGGTGAATTTCACCAAATTTTAAATTTTTTAGAAACAAGTGCGAAATATGCAAACTAAAATTTAGCATGAATGTGAAGTATAACATTTTATGAAAAAACATTCTGAAAACAAACTTGGTAAGATAAAGCGTTCCAAAGTTCCAATAGTGACATAATTGAAAAATCAATCTGTGTCCTAAAGGTGAAAATGAGCTGTGTCATTAAGGGGTTAAACTTTGACTTGATTTGTCATATGCAAATTGTTTTTCCCTATACCTCTTAACACTTTAAACCTTGATTATTATCTCTTAACCACTGAATAGAGGATAAAAATGAAATTGTGAGTATCTGACTTCCAGGACCCCCAACAATTACATGAATGGATCTCCACTAATCATGAGAATGGGGGTCCCCATCTCACTAGTTTATGGAGTGTAAACTCGGGCATATGTCCTCCTTCTTCATTCTATACTAATTGCTGAGCATGGCACTCAGATATCCTCCGGAATACCATTAACTGATTATGAGATTAGCAATCCATCAAGTAGTGAGAACAGAACACTCATTTTTGTGATCGGTAGGAATTTCTAGCAATCAGAGGCCATTGACCAGATTTTTATCCCTTACTTATTGCATATGAAGTACATGGCCATAGATTCATTCTTGTATCTGTGTTGTGCATTTTGATTTCCAAGGATAAGTGGAGAAGTAGCAAACCCAGTAAATATCCAATTTGGAATGAGCCACACAAAGCTTTTATACTATATTTTTTATGCACTTGTAAAGACTATGAGTACATGAATAATTAAAAGAATTTAAAAAATATCTTTTTTATTGCCCTCTTTAGACAAATGTGTTCAACTTGGGCAAGTATACATCCCATGACAAAAGTACCAGATAACTGCCAACAAAGGAAGGTCAGGAGGCACCATAAATAGGAAATGGTGGGAAAGTCTGACAGAAATCAATGAATTTGGCCATTAATCGAATCTTTTTGGATGTACACCAATTTTAATGCTTGAATAATAAAACAACTGTTTCCACTGTTTTAATATTTTTGGAGTGCTGGAAAGTTTTATTGTTCTGTTTCTCCTCCTCTCCTTCTGTGCACCTAACTTTTCTGTTTTTGATTAATGCAATGTATATACCTTATTTTTTGGACTATAAGACACACTTTTTGGCAAGAAAAAATCTTGCTAAAAAGTGCCTACATCTTATAGACCGAAAGTCAGGAGCATCCAGCACTGCCAGGCCCTCCTGACCGCTGTAAGGGTGATCAGTTGATGCCCTGACATACCCAGAGCAGAGAGGCTCCCCACTGCTCTCTTCTCTCCTCCAGGACCTGTGGTGATGTCAGAATTATGTGACTGATCACATGCTTCTTACATCACCACATACTACCGAGAATGGGGAGATTCTGCCCTGGGACAGGGTAAGAAGAAGGGGAATAAGGGAAGGGGGGAATGTGTGAATAGGATGAAGGGGGGAAGAGGGGAAGGGGGGTTCTGTGTGTACAGCTGAGCTGTGTGTGTAACTGTATGGATGATGCAGAGCTGTGTGTGTAACTGTATGGATGTAGCAGTGCTGTGTGTAACTGTATGGATGTAGTATAGCTGTGTGTGTAACTGTATGGATGATTCAGAGCTGTGTGTGTAGATGTATGGATGAAGCAAAGCTGTGTGCTGTGCTTTAGTGCAACCAACAGGGATATTTTAATTGGTGCAAAATATATTTTTCCTTTTTTGGAAGTAAGAAGCGTCATAGTCTGAAAAATACGGTAATCAACTATAGTACAACCTTTATTTTGTAAAGTCAACAAAAGCATTAATAATATCAATCACACAGCAGAATATATACATGAATACAGCATCTTAGAGATAGCAGTGAACTTTACAGTAAGTAAAAATAAAAGCATTTTAGTTCCAAGATCATTGCCAAGAAAGCAATTTCATAATATATCTGAAACATTAGAAATAACATTAAGCCTCTGATTTGTATGCATAAAAGTGAACTCATAATATTCTTTTTTTTTGGAAAAATCTTGCAATAGTTAAAGAGAATCAAAAAGAGATAGATGTCTCTTCTTCTACTCTGACCTAAGAGTGCACACACCATTAATTCTGAAATAGGGGCAATCAATCAAGAAAATTCAAATTCCTCTCACCTTGACAATATGCCTTGTGTATTTTATACACCATAGAGAACCTGCTGCTACTCCAGAGACAACCTCTAATTATTGCAATAGAGCTCACTAAAATATGACTTATGCGCAAGGCTTTCATTGCACAAGAACAACCAAGAAATCACTGTCAAGGGCATTACAAACAAAATAGAAGAAAACAATGTCTGGGGATTAGTAAATGCTTTTGAATTTGCATTACTATAATTAATGTGTTCCTGTAATGATTTACTGATATTTTTTCTCATGGAATGAATGACAAATAAACAGTTGTAAAAGAAAGAAATATATTACTATCAATATCAATTTATGCAGCCAGATCTTGTTGCAGTGAGCTCTGCAGATTTTTGTGGCAGATAACCTTTAAAAAAAGCATCAGAAAAGCGAGTGTGGGAGCTTGGTGGCGAGTGTGCATTGATCCAAAGTGTGTGCAGTGTCTTAAGTGTGACTTACGTTTAAGGGAAGGAGTACTTTTTGGATCCAGTAACAAATAGATAAGTGCATCTACATTTTTATTTCCTGATATTCATTGTGTGATTTTTATTGCAACCAAGTAGATCTGAAGGTATTTTACTTGCATAATCTGTATATTGTGTGGGGGGTATAGGGAGGCATTCACCTTGCTTATCTAGACAGTATAGTCACAGGTGCTGCCTAATTAATAGTGGGGTGTGGCTATCTAATTAGCAGCCTTTATATACTTCTGTGTCAGTTTGTTTGGTGGTTTGCAGTCAGATCTTGTTGCAGTGAGCTCAGCAGATTTTTGTGGCAGATAACCTTTAACCCCTTATCACCGACACTAGTTTTCTGCTCAATGACCAGACTCGATTTTTCAAATCTGACATGTCTCCCGATAATTGGTTATAACTTCAGAACGCTTTAACAAATCCGGGTGATTTTGAGAATATTTTCTCGTGACACATTGTACTTCATAATGTAAAAAAGCTAAAAAAAAAAATTAAATCTTTTTATATTATAATTAAATAAATAAAATAAAAGTCCCATAATCTCCCCAGTAACACATAAAATGCAAATACAGTAAATAAAACACAAAAACATATATATTTGGTATCACCGCGTCCGTATTAATCTGTACAATAAATCTAAATCAATATTGAACCCGCTCGGTGAACTACGTAAAAAAAAACTCGGAAAACTTCCCATAATATACAATTTTTCATCAAACACCATCACAAAAAATGTTCTAAAAAGTGATCAAAAAAAGTTACGTTCCCTAATATGATACGACTGAAAAGGAACCAGGTCTGACAACAGAAAAATACAGAAGTTATGGCCCTGAAAATTTGTCAATAGTAAAAACAATGCGATTTTCTCCAATATTGGTTTTGCTCAGGAAAATTGAGCAAAAATAAGAAAAACTATATAAATGAGGTATCACCGCAATTGTAGTGAACCAGACAATAAAGATAAAATATTATTTTTACATTACGGTGAGCGGGGGAAAAAAAATGCTAACAATCCAAAGTAAAAATTGATGCTTTTGTTTGTGTCCCCCTTGAAATAGTTAATAATATCTCAAGAATAAGCTTTAGACTCCCAAAATAAATTATCTATACATTGTATCTCATCCCATAAAAAATAAGCCCTCATATGTTTGTATTACCAAAAAAAATGTGACAATGTGACAATACAAATCTGCTGTGAATGGCGCCTCCATTTATTCTATACCCGGCCGTGCGCCCGTACAGCAGTCACCACCACATATGGGGTATCAGTAAACTCGGGAGGAATTGGGCATCAAGCGTTGCAGTGCGTTTCATCATTTAATTTATTCTGAAAATTTCAGTTTTGGCCTAAATGAATGTATTTTTCAAAGTTTTATAACTAACATGAAGTACAATGTGTCACGAGAAAACATTCTCAAAATCACCCGGATATGTTAAAGCGTTCCGAAGTTATAACCAATTATCGTGAGACTTGTCAGATTTGAAAAATCGAGTCTGGTCATTGAGCTGAAAACTAGCGTCGGTGATAAGGGGTTAAATTTTGCAGTTGAGATTGCAGTGGGGAGAGCAGGGACATGCTAGCTAGGAATGTGGCTTGGGTGGGCTGTGTCGTGTTAGGATTCTCCTTTAAATTGTAAAAGGAAGCATAGAAATTTCTATCTGGATTTGCCATTTTAAGTGTATGGGACTCTTTTGGGCAGATTTACTTACCCGGTCCGTTCGCAATCCAGCGACGCATTCTCTGCGGTGGATTCGGGTCCGGCCGGGATTCACTAAGGTAGTTCCTCTGCCGTCCACCAGGTGGCGCTGCTGCGCTGAAGTTCCCCGGAGGCGCGCTGGAATGCCCTGAAATTCACCGGCCTATACCTGGTGAAGGTAAGTGTAATTTTCGCAACACATTTTTTGTCTTAAATGCGGCGGTTTTTCCGAATACATCGGGTTTTTGTTCGGCCATGCCCCCCGATTTCCGTCGCGTGCATGCCGGCGCCGATGCGCCACAATCCGATCGCGTGCGCCAAAATCCTGGGGCAATTCAGGTACAATCGGCGCAAATCGGAAATATTCGGGTAACACGTCGGGAAAACGCGAATCGGGCCCTTAGTAAATGACCCCCTTTATGTTGTAGGTTCTCATCGTAAAGGCACACTTACATGTTGGTGTGTGCCCTCTCTGTCAGGATTTGCTCTTCTTTTAACTTCTTATGCCCTTTTTTTTTTTTTTTTTTACAAAAGACAAGACTTACAAAATTATGCAAATGACCTAGAGGGGATCCAGGCTCTATTAACATCTATGGAGCCTAGAGCCCCTCAGGCATGCTTGGGTGCCACATGTGCTCAAGTGCCATCATTGATCCCTCTCTCCTTGTTTGCCTTTGCTCATACTGGGGTCAAATCAACTGGTGATCTCTCTGAGGGGATGCCTGTGATGAGGACGAGCTCCCTTGTTGTTCGAGTGAGCTCTCTGGAGAGGCTGCTGCTGCGGGGGACCTTACTTGTCTTTCCTCTATGGCTTCATGTGGAGATCGTGAGGCGCAATCTTGGTAGCGCCCCTGCATGCTGTTCTGAACGGGAAAGAAGTTGGTGAGGCTTTTGGAGCTGCTTTTGGCCGTTCTTTTGCATGTCATCATGCTGCCAGCAGGTAGGGAGAGGTCCAGAGAGTGATTAAGATGCTTGGTGTTGCTTTATTCTGTCGCTAGTAGGCCGTGAAGACGAAGCTCAGAGTTCCACATCCGAGCTTATGTAGACAGAGCCACCACCTATATTCTATATTTTCATCACACATGTAATCCATGTAGATCTCGCTATAAGGGTCACAGTCCTTAAAATTTAAGCAACACAGCACCAACTAAAACATGTGTTTCCTTCACAATATGTCCCCACATACAGTAGAGAAAGCTTCTGGGGACCCAATATGAAGGAGAAGGATTCTTTGCTAAAAATATTCTTTGCTGAAATATGGAAGCAAAGCTATTATTGGTAAATATCATCCTAATATCTACACCAGGAGACTGGTCTGCTCACAAAATAGACTGAGATAAAAAAAATGACTACAGTTACTATAAAGGGTTGTTGTATTTGTGGCATGAACATACGTACAATCAAATGTCAGTTAGTGAAGAAAAGAAATTTAAAATGCCTCAATAAAGAATAAATTGATCAATATTATGTGAAATATCATCATTATATCCTAGCATATAAAAAAAAACATTTTTTAAAAAAAAACCTAGCGGACAATATTCAACAAAATCTCCTTGATAATGTTAGTTTTGTACTACACAGCAGGTTAGCTGGCATATATCCGACAGACAAGGTCTAGGCAGGTTTTTATATTTGTTTGCATATTATAATAATATTTATTATTAGTCATGTAAGGCGCTGGCTGTGTGTTTATCTAACACATCAAATCTGTTTTATTTTTAGCAGAAGTATTTAGTACATCGTGGCATAAGCCTTAGATATTTCATCCTGTTTTCATGATTTTATGCGTGTTATATCCAAATCTCTGCCACTGGCATTTTACTCTTACAACAATTGTGTATCAGCTACGCATCAAGCAACTTGTATGCATTAAAAGAAAAGCTAGAGGGGGCCTGCCTTAAAAATGACTTTGCTTTATACTACTATCTAGTTGGACATTTCAATTAGAATCACATCTCAGCACCCCATTGGTGTTTAGCTTTTTCTACCTATCCTGTTACTGTAATCCAGTGATATATTACTGCTTGAGAAGACACTAGATGCTAGAACTAACTAGGCCACTTCCCCATGGCAAATATATTTTTTTAATCAAAAGCAAGTTGAAATTTTTTGCAATTCAGATTCATAAAATATTACAAGAATAAAATAATTTCTGACATACTGGGGCTCATTTACTAGTTTACTTTTGTCGGACTGTTCACCTTTTGGGGGGATTCCACGGCTTGAACAGATATTTAAGAAGTGTCAGTGCTGGGATTATGGTACTCGCGATCCTTCTGTAGCACAGCTGCGATGGCTTCCATCAGAAAAAAATTCGGGGGGGGGGGGGGGTTGTGGCGTGCCATCAGACAATCCGTCTGATTCGGACTGAGCGTGGGATTCAACTTTCAAATTGCGTTGCAAGCTAATGCACTTAGATGCACCACAAAAAAGATGGTTAACTCTGTTGGAGCGGGGAAGCGACACATGCAGGATATCGGGCACACAATCTTGAATTGTGAATCGTGGCAGGGTGCATTATAGTAGGACAATGCACTTTCTGTAAACTCTAGCGGCAATGTAAGTAAATGTGCCCCAGTCTGTCACCAAAGAAAGTTTTATCTGAGGTTAGTGTCTGCCTTGAAAAAGATATTCAGAAAACCTACCAAAGATGTCAGGTTATTTTATGTCAAAGTATAACAGAATAAATGCATTAGGTATTTTTATGTTCACCCTTCGGTTTGCAACTAACTCCTGTAGCTGGATGATATTAGAAGACCTTGTGTTACACTTTTTCTGACAATGTGATTCAATAATGCACAGTACTGTAAACAAATACATTAACATTAGAGATGAGCGAGCACTAAAATGCTCGGGTACTCGTTATTCGAGACGAACTTTTCCCGATGCTCGAGTGCTCGTTTCGAGTAACGAGCCCCATTGAAGTCAATGGGAGACTCGAGCATTTTTCAAGGGGACCAAGGCTCTGCACAGGGAAGCTTGGCCAAACACCTGGGAACCTCAGAAAAGGATGGAAACACCACGGAAATGGACAGGAAACAGCAGGGGCAGCATGCATGGATGCCTCTGAGGCTGCTTAATTGTACCAATATGCCAAAATTATGGGCAACAGCATGGCCATGACAGAGTGACCGAATGAGGCTAGATAGCATCAAAAACATCCAGTATTTGACCCTGACACTATAGGGGACTAAGCAGAGGCAGCGGCAGCAGCGGCAGGCTAGAGAGTGTCTTGGCAACATACCCCAAATAGACTCAGGCTTAAAACCAATGGGTGGCAGAGAGGAACCAAAGGAGGTGAGCAAGAAGCGCTGAAATAATATCGGTAAATGATAAAAGTTTTACAGTATATTTTGTGGATTACACAGCAGGGTGGTGACAAAGTTAACAAGTTTGATGTGGAAGCCATGAAAACAACCCAAAATTCTGCCTGACACAGCTCGTTTGATAAGGGGACCATGTATGGAGGCAGTGAACTAGTAGTAGATTAAAGGTGCTGCAGTTAAAACTATGTTAGTTGGATCTTGGGATGGAGCTGGCGCTCCGCTGCCAGGCGAGCTTTCGCCAATCCAACCCGCTGTCTCTAGGCTACTCCCCAAACAGCACTTCTAAGAAAAACCTTCGGATAAGATCAAGTTTATAGGCTTGTATAAGTTTTGGGATGTGATTATGGCTGAGGTTGGGTAGGGGATATGTAACACCTCTGCCCGCAAAGAAGCGCTGAAATAATATCCGTAAAATTGAAAAAAAAAGTTTGCCAGTTATTTTGTGGGCTTACCAGCACGGTTGGACGACAAGTTAACAAGTTTGATGTGGATCTATGCCTGTAATAGCTCTTGGGCGGTGTGCTTTTCATCACCTAGGCTCAGCAGTTTGAGCACCGCCTGCTGTCGCTTAGCGACGGCATTGCTCTGCTGTGCCTAAGCTCAAACCACTGACGGGGCCAATGCCACGGATGATAATTCGGAGGAGGAGGAGGTGGAGGAGGGGTGGGGAGGAGAGGGCATGTGAGGCCTGAAAACACCTGGACCGAGGTAGGCCCCCAATCCTCTGCGTCGGCAGTATATGACCACCCCAGGGTCAACTCGGTCCCAGCCTGCAACCAAGTTAAGTGTATAGCGTTCTTATAAGTTTGGAATATGTCGGTGAGGGAATGTACAGATGCGCAAGAAGCGCTGAAATAATATCCGTAAATGTAAAAGTTTGCACAGTAATATTTGGATATTACACACGCAGGGTGTACAAAGTTACATGGAAGCCATGAAAACAATCCAAAATTCTGCCTGACACAGCTCGTTTGATAAGGGGACCATGTTAGGAGGCATGGAACTAGTAGTAGATTAAGGTGCTGCTTTAAAACTATGTTGTTGTTTCTTGGCATGGAGCTGGCGCTCCGCTTGCCAGGCCGAGCTTTCGCCAATCCAAGCCCCTGTCTCTTAGGCTACTCCCCAAACAGCATTCTAAGAACCTTTTGTATAAGATCAACTGTAGTAGCTGTTCTATAATTTTAGGGTATGGCGGTGAGGGGAATGTAAACAGATGCGCAAAAGCGCTGAAATAATATCGTAAATGGTAAAAAGTTTGCCACTGTATTTTGTGATAACACAGCAGGGTGGCGACAAAGTTACAACTTGATGTGGAATCCATGAAAACAACCCAATTTCGGCCTGACCAACACCTCGTTTTGATAAGGGACCATGTTATGGAGCAGCAATGGACGACTTTTGGAGACAATGGAGACAACGTGTGAGGCTGCTATGGAGAACAATTCCAATTTGGATAGTGCCTGTATTTGGCATTCCAAAAAAGTTTTTCAAACCAGAGGAGCAGGTAGGTGGCCTCCATAAAAATGGATAGATTGAGTGCCTGTATGTGGCAAGTCCAAAAAATTTTCAAACCAGAGGACAGTGTAGTTGGCCCTCCATAAAAATGGAATAGATTGAGTGCCTGTATGTGGCAGTCCAAAAAAGAAGTTTTCAAACCAGGAGTAGCAGGTAGGTGCCCTCCAAAAAATGGAATAGATGAGTGCCTGTATTGTCAGTCCAAAAAAGTTTTCAACCAAGGAGCAGGTGGTGGCCCTCCATAAAAATTGGAATAGATTGAGTGCCTGTATGTGGCAGTCCCAAAAAAGTTTTCAACCAGAGGAGGGCAGGTAGGGTGCCCTCCAAAAAATGGAATTAGATTGAGTGCCGTGATGGCAGTCCAAAAAAGTTTTCAAACCAGAGAGCAGGTAGGTGGCCCTCCATAAAAATGGAATAGATTGAGTGCCTTATGTGGCAGTCCAAAAAAGTTTTCAAACCAGAGAGCAGGTAGGTGCCCTCCATAAAATGGGAATAGATTGAGTGCCTGTATGTGGCAGTTCCAAAAATGTTTTCAAACCAGAGGAGCAGGTAGGGTGGCCCTCCATAAAATGGAATAGATTGAGTGCCTGTATGTGGCAGTCCAAAAAAGTTTTCAAACCAAGGAGGCATGTAGGTGGCCCTCCATAAAAATGGAATAGATGAGTGCCTGTTATGTGCATCCAAAAGTTTTCAAACCAGAGGAGCAGGTAGGTGGCCCTCCATAAAAAATGGAATAGATTGGTGCCTGTATGTGGCAGTCCAAAAGTTTTTCAAACCAAGGAGCAGGTAGGTGGCCCTCCATAAAAATGGAATAGATTGATGCCTGTATGTGGCGTCCAAAATGTTTTCAAACCAGAGGAGCATGTAGGTGGCCCTCCATAAAATTGGAATAATTGAGTGGCCTGTAGTGGCACTCCCCAAAATTGTTTAAACAGAGGACCGGGTCGGTGGCCCTCCAAAAAATTAAATGCAAAAGTACTATAGCTAGAGCCAGTGGCCCTGTCAAAAATACCAGTTTCCTCTGCTTTACTGTACAAAGAGGAGCGAGGAAATGAGGAGGAGGAGGAGTGATAAATATTCATGTTGAGCTTCCTTCACCTGGTGGAATTGGAAATTAGGAGAAATCCAGGCTTTATTCATCTTGATAGCCGTCATCCTTCAGCGCTGTCAGTCGACGCGCGTACGCTTATCGTGATGATGCCACCAGCTGCACTGAAAACCCTCTCGGACAAACGCTAGCGGCAGGGCAGGCAAGAACCTCCAAGGCGTACAGCGCCAGTTCGTGCCACTTGTCCAGCTTTGAAACCCAGTAGTTTGTAGAGGGAGTCTGTGTCTCATTTAGGACCGATGGTATGGTCATCTACGTACTCCCTCACCATCTTTCTGTAAAAGATCAGCCCTACTCTGCCGAACTGGGTTACAGGTGACATTGTCTTGCTGGGGTCAAAGCTGGCAAAAGCCTTGTAAAGCGTACCCTTGCCAGTGCTGGACAGCGTGCCTGCTCGCCTACTCTCCCTCCTCTACTTGTCCCGCAGAACTACGCACTCTGCCGCTAGCGCTGTTCAGAAGGAAATACTGTTTCAGCTGTGCACCAGGCTGCTGGTATTCATGCATTCTCACACTCCTTTCCTCTCAGCAGGGATGAGAGTGGAAAGATTTTCTTGTACCGGGGTCCAGGAGAGTGAACACACCAGTTACTCGTCTCGGAAATAAATTCTTCTGAACGCGATGGGCACGGGATAGGCAGCCTAGCAGAAATCTGCCATATGCGCAGAGTCCAACGCTAAGTATCTGCTCCCCTCACGTCCTGCTGTCCATTTCCTCCTTTCCCTCCTCCTCAACTCGCTCCAATACCTCTTCTTTCCTGCCCATACACCTCAACAGTGAATAGGACTCAATCACATGGTCCCCTCGTTGTGTCTCGGCCAACATCCTCCTCCTTCCTCCTCATCCCTCCTCCACCTCCACCTCCTCCCGATATGCGCTGATAACAAACGACCAGGGTGCTGTTGGCTATCAACAAGGGAATCTTCTCCCCCGTCTCTTGTGATGAGCGCAAACTTCCTACCTTCATATGCTGAACCATGAAGCTTATTTCACAGGCAATCAGCTGGATGGTGAGGCTGATGATGGCGGCATCGCCACTGACCATACTGTGTTGACTCCTCAAAGTTACTCCAGCACCCCTGCAGATTCAACCATCCACTGCCACTACCTCATGTGTGACTGAGGAAGCTGTACTGACCTACTACCAGTTCTGGTGGAATTTGACTCTGCATCTCATCGCTCGGCGCCTGCTTGTAAAACTCTGGATACCTAGGTCATGTTGATTCCACCTCGTGGCCACGTCGCACACCAGTCGGTGGCGGCAGTGGAGGCGGTCGCTGCGCTCCTCGAGAGTGCAGCATCTGTGCTGGCTTCCTGAAATGCTCGACAGATGCTGCGCCCGCCCTTCGTGAACAAATCAGTACAGATTTGGGGTATTCTTGAGGAAACCTGAACTATCAGATTTAACACATGGGCCAGGCCCCCAAAAAAAAAAATGGCACATGTCGTCTTCTGCGGTTTGCAGAAGCCCTCCACAGGTACGGCGGCGTTGTCACACACAACCATGCTGGCTTCCAGGTCAGCGGTGCCAGCCACAGATCATTCTGGCGCCGTGAGCCCTGTAATAGTCATGGGCGGTGTGCCTTTTTATTCCGCCTAGAGCTCAGCAGTGTGAAGCAACCGCCGCGAGCTAGCTTAGGACGACGGAACTGTCTGCTGTGCCTAAGCTAACCGACCGTGCGCCATCCCATGGATGGTCGGTCGGAGGAGGAGGTGAGGAGGTTGGGGGAGGATGGAGCATGTAGCCTTGAAACAACCTGGACCGAGGTAGGCCCCGCAATCCTCGGCTCGGGCAGTATATGACCAGCCTCAGGGTCACCTCGTCCCACACCTCCACCAAGTTAACCAAAATGTTGCCGTCAGAGACTATTAGTGGCCCTGCGCAGCACTCGCCACGTGTCCGTAGGTCCAGGTGTACCTTGTCAGAAAACGGCGTGGTCCGGGGCACGGAGTATGTTGTCTGACACTGCTGGTGCAGGCTGGGACGGCACATCGGGAAAAGTGTGGCGGCTGGGGAGCCCTGTAATAGCTCTTGGGCGGTGTGCCTTTTATCACCTAGGCTCAGCAGTTTGAGCACCGCCTGCTGTCGCTTAGCGACGGCATTGCTGCTGTGCCTAGAGCTACCGACTGACGGTGCCATGCCCACGGATGATAATTCGGAGGAGGAGGAGGTGGAGGAGGGGTGGGAGGAGGAGGAGGTCGGTGATGATGCCACCAGCTGCACTGAAAACCCGCTCGGACAACACACTAGCGGCAGGGCAGGCAAGAACCTCCAAGGCGTACAGCGCCAGTTCGTGCCACTTGTCCAGCTTTAAAACCCAGTAGTTGTAGGGAGCTGTGTGATCATTTAGGACGATGGTATGGTCAGCTACGTACTCCCTCACCATCTTTCTGTAAAGATCAGCCCTACTCTGCCTCTCCTATGGCTATTTTCTAGCCAAGTATTACAGCACACTACTATGCAAGATGAGATGACACTGAGTTATTAAAACAATAAACGTAAACTAAAAAGAAACTGGCAGACTGTGCCTAATTCTACTCAAACCCCTAATAAATTTTCCCACTTTGGTGTTTGAGGTGGATATGTGTGTCACTAAGAGCTAAACACAACGGTAGCAAGTCCCCCTGCAAATTCCTCACAATATGGTACTAGCTGCAAATAATAAAAAAAAAAAATGTATAACGTTATTGTAGCCCTAAGAAGGGCTGTTGGGTTCTTGTTGGAGAATCACTCCTGCCTAACAGTAAGCTAATAGAACAGCCTAACGCTTTCCCTGACCAGCAGCAGCTCTCTCCCTAGCGGCATCCAGACAGAGAATGATCCGAGCAGCGCGGGCAGCGGCTAGTCTATCCCAGGGTCACCTGATCTGGCCAGCCAACCACTGCTATCTACGTGTAAGGGTACCACGTCATGCTGGGTGGAGTGCAGAGTCTCCTGGCTTGTGATTGGCTCTGTTTCTGTCCGCCAAAAAGCAAAACGGCGGGAGCTGCCATTTTCTCGAGCGGGCAAAATACTCGTCCGAGCAACGAGCAGTTACGAGTACGCTAATGCTCGATCGAGCATCAAGCTCGGACGAGTATGTTCGCTCATCTCTAATTAACATGCATTAATGTAACTTGTCTTTAAATATTATTAGATTCCCACAACCATTGTCCCTGACTGTTTGCTGGCCATGCACCAAGTAACACATGACAACTGGGCAGTGGTCCTTACACGGGTCAGAGCAAAGCAGCAGAAATTAATAAATAATGATACACATAAGAAAAACCACAGAAAATAAAGCAAAGTCAAACAAACTGATTCAGGAGAGAGAATTATAAGGGTACGGACAAATAACATGGGGACCAGAAATAGTCAGCAAAATAGCAGCTGGGGTCAGAGGAATACAATTCAGCCTAAGTATCCAATAAAAATATCAGGTGAGTGTAAATAGGGTGTCTGGATTCTGCCCCTAAAGCGGTTTCATTCAGATGGCTGTCACTCCAAGTGGCAGCTCCAGTTCAGAGGAAGCCAGGATGTCAATCACAGCCTCAAGCAGAGCATAGCCGGGTGTGATCACAAGCCCAGAACACTGCAACAGGAATCCATCCAGAGAGTCTGACACCACTTTATTATTAATTGTATCTATTAGCAACAATTTGGGTTTTCCTGTCCATACATCGTTAGAGTTCATCCATGGAATAAGAAATCAAACCAAATGGGAGAAGGCGCGACAGCCCCACAAAGATAATCTGCTTGCCACACTTACAAAAGTTCTCATTACAAAGTTAATGGAATAAAAATAGACTTTACATCCCCACCAATATAATGTGGATAAATTATAATATGGATAGGCCATTAATAATTCGATAGATTCGAAAGCCTCTTTAACCTATCAGTAAAGTATGGGGGAGATTTATCAATGTGTTGCGCATTAGGCCAATGCAGAGTAGGACTAGATCAGTATTCTGCTGCACCAGATGAATCACTGGATAATAAATATGGAGTAATTTAACCCCGGCGCTAGATACAAGCTCACCATGAAGTTCCCCAATGTCATGGAGATTGCACAGGCTCAGAAGCAGAACCTGTTCAATCTGTGCAGGAAGCAGGCTGTATGTGTACAGACGAGCCTCTGCATGAACAGCCCCAATCATGATAGTCACGTTACGTGTAGGTTGTGCATCCAACCAAACAAAAAACACAATAAAAAGTGACAAAAAGTCACATTTAACCCCTGTATGATATCAATAAAAAGTACAATTCGTTCTGCAAAAAATTAACCCTGAAACAGCTCAATAAATAAAATTTAAAAAACATTACGCCGCTTAGTAGACAGTAAGGCAAAATGAAGGCATTTTACTCTCCAAACAAATTTTCATTCTGTATAACAAGTCAAACATAAAAAGCTGTATAAATGTGATACTGCTCTAACAGTATTGACCCATAGAACATATGTAACATGTTATCTATGCTATCTGGGGTGTACAACCTGTTCCAGTAAAATGTGCCCTTCAAAGGTCAAAGACGCTCCTTCCCTTCCGACCTGCACTGTGTGCCCCTACAGCAGTTTGTGATCACTTGTGGGATATTACTGCATTTCAGAGAAAATGGGTAACAAACTATGGGGTCCATTTATTTCTTAAAGCCCTTCCAAAAACAAAAATTTAGGGGCCAAAGCAAGTTTTTTTTGGAAAAAGATTTTCTCTGATATGACTCAATGAATCTGAAATGTACTTGAAAATTTCTGTTCGAACTGTAAGCCTCTTAATGTCCTAATTAAATAAATTAACATATAAAAATGATGTCAACATAAAGCAGACATATGTTTAAATGTTAGTTAGCAACCAATTTGGGCGGTTAGACTAATTTATGATGTATGATAGTATAACATTTAGAATTGATGAATTTTTCAACATCTACCTAAGTTTCCATTTATTTAAAAATAAGCACAAAAATGTTTAACTAAAACAAAGCATTAATGTGAAGTACAACATGACATGAAAAAACTGTCTGAAAATAAACTTGATAAGATAGTGTTCCTCAGTTACAACTGCATATCATAACACAGGCTGATTTGTATCCTAAAGGTAAATATGAGCTGTGTCTTTAAGAGGTTAAGACTTTCAAGTTATATTTAGCAACACCTATTAGTTGGTCTATCAATAATTGTTTAACATAAAGATTTCTAGTTGCAAAGCCGAGCCCTCTTCTCTGATATCACCACCCCTTCATACTCGTACAAGTGGGAAAAATGCCCTAAAACTCTTAAAAGCATGGAACAAGGCATTTCAGACAGTTTCTGGCACAAATTGGTTAAAATGAAATACAGAAGTAAAAAAATAAACCCATTCCTATGCATGTATCAAAAACACATCTTAACAAGGAGCCTACATTGATTATACTCTTTATCACATAGGACTCATGATTAGTGTTTAGCAGAACCAAACAGCATCATGCCTTACAGGACCAGCCTTAGCACTATTTGCATCAACAGCATCATGCAGTTTTCCTCATACAGTGCCTCATACAGTGTTACTGTACAGTACCAGTCTTAGTGCTACTTGCATCATACAGTGTTACCTTACAGTACCAGTCTTAGATCTATTTTAATAATACAGTGTTACATTAAACTACCAGTCTTGGTATTATTTGTATCATACAGGGTTACCTTACAGTAGAATTCTTAGTACTATTTGCATCAAACAGTGTTACGTTACAAAACCAGTCTCAATACTATTTGCATCATACACAGTGGCGTAACAATAGCCGTAGCAGCCGTAGCGGTTGCTACGGGGCCCGGCGGCACAGGGGCCCGGGATGAACAGCCAAGACAAAATTTATAACTGTATTTTCTCATGCCCTGCAGCCCATCCTTCCCGGCGACTAGGGCAATGGGACATCAATAACGGGCCCCTGTGCCCCCCTGTCCGCCCCCTCATCTGTGGCCCACCCGACTCCACCTCTTCATTTACCAATCCGCCCCTGACAGCTCCAGCAGCGGCGCGCATGGCCTGACCATTTCAACTGAGCCTGCTGCCGGGCCCGCCTACTCGGTCTACTGCAACGGCTGCTGCCCCCGGGCCTAGGCCATCCGCGGCCGCGCGGCCCACTCCGTCCGTGGCTGCCGACCAACTCACTCCACCGGCGGCCACTCGGCATCCTACTCCAACCGCAGGCGCCCGTTCTGACTCCTCTGTGGCCGCCTGTTCCGCGGCTGCCCAGCCCAGTATGTACGCGGCCGGCCCACTCCGTCTGCGGCTGTCCGACCTCACTCCATCCACAGCCGCCTACTACTTCTGTGACTCCCCGGGCGCGTAGGCCCGCGCGATGCCACAGCCATCTACCAGCCAGAAGAAACCCGCTGTCATGATGCCACAACAGCCGGTCTCCAAGAAATGTAAGTACCTATATATATATGTATGTATATCTATATGAATGTATGCTGTATGTGTGTATTTGCTGTACTTGTGTGTATTTGCTGTACAGTATATACTGTATGTATGTGTGTATTTGCTGTATGTATGTGTATATTCTGTACAGTATATACTGTATGTATGTGTGTATATGCTGTACAGTATATACTGTATGTATGTGCTGTATGTGTGTATTTGCTGTATGTATGTGTATATGCTGTACAGTATATACTGTATGTATGTGTGTATATACTGTATGTATGTGTGTGTGTGCTGTATGTGTGTATATTCTGTACAGTATATACTGTATGTGTGTATTTGTTGTATGTATGTGTATATGCTGTACAGTATATACTGTATGTATGTGTGTATATACTGTATTTATGTGTATTTGCTGTACAGTATATACTTTATGTATGTGTATATGCTGTATATGTGTGTATTTGTTGTATGTATGTAGGTGTGTATATACTGCATGTATACGCAGTATGTGTGTAAATGTTGTATATACCATGTGTATTTGCTGTATTTACTGTATATATGTGAATATGCTGTATGTATATGCATTATGTATGTATACACTATATATACTGTATGTATGTGTCTATGCTGTATGTATATGCATTATGTGTGTATACACTGTATATACTGTATGTATGTGTGAATATGCTGTATGTAGATTCAGTATGTGTGTGTATATGGTGTTTTTATACTGCATGTATGTGTATACACATTGGATGTATACCGTATGTAAAAGAATATGATGTATGTATGCTATATGTATGTATATAAACAGTATACTGTATATACAACTTTGATGTTGTATATACTGTATTAGTGTATAAATGTATGTATGAGTACATAAATGTGTGCATATGTGTATATGTATGTATGTGTGGACAAGTACATAAAAGTGAGTGTAGAATCTTGTGTGTGTGTATAAGTGTATAAATGTGTGTGATTATATAAACGTGTGTGTATGTATGAATATCTTTCACGGTGCGGTCAGTTAAAACTGCATCACAGTCAGTTTTGAGGGGGTTTTAGGTGCAGTTTTGTTAATTTAACAAGTGAAAGACATTTGTGGAACAATTTTCCCATTTAAAATAAAATTAAATCATTCAGTTCATGTCTTTTACCTGTTAAATTAACAAAACTGCACCTAAAACCACCTCAAATTTGATTGCGATGCAGTTTGAACTGCAACGTGTGACCGCACCCTAAGGGGGAGGGGGGCCCCATTAAGAAATCTGCTATGGGGCCCTGACTCTCCTAGTTACGCCACTGATCATACAGTGTTATATTACAGTTCCAGTCTAAGTAGTTCTTGCATTTACAGCATCATAAAGTACTACCATATAGTACTAGTCTTAGTGATATTTGCATCATACAGTGTTATGTTACACTACCAGTCTTACTACTATTTGCATTTACAGAATCATACAATACAGTAGCAGTCTTTGTAGCATTTGCATCATACAGTGTGGCCTTACAGTTTCAGTCTTAGTACTATTTACATCATACAGTGTTGCTTTACAGTTCCAGTCTTAGAACTATTTTCATCACACAGTGTTACCCTGCAGTACTAGTCTTAATGCTATTTGCATCATACAGTGTTACGTTATATAGGTGCTGTCATGACCTGCGGCAAGTGTGCTGTCAGTGACTTGGCTGTGCCAGCACCTCAGTGAGTGGTTGGAGATGCCAATTAAGGCAAATTCTGAATTCACTGGATTCAAAATTGAAATTGTCAAATTTTGCATTATTTGGGCTCTAAAATGAAATTGTAAAAATCCACATGCGCTCGAATCAAAATGTAAATTGTCAAATTGTGAATTTTCTGGATTCAAAATGTTAATTGTCAAATTCTGCATTTGCTGGATTCAAAATTGAAACTGTCAAATTCCACATTCACTCAATTAAAAATTGAAATAGTCAGATTCTGCAATAGCTGGATTTAAAATTGAAATAGTCAAATACTGTAATAGCTGGATTTGTGATTCCCCCATTGCTTCTTTTAACACTATGAGAACAACTGGGTCTGAACAAGGAGAGCTTTAACTGCACCTACAACAACATCAACAAACCCAAGTTTTGACCAACCCATTTTTTTACCTATTTGGTCTGTATTAAATGACTAGTATTGGACATTATAAAACAATCTACAATCTGGAATATGTTATATTAATATACAAGGCAAAATCTGCATATAGATGTAAAATGTGTCTCTAGATGTATCATATATCATGTTAAACATTATGAAATTCATTGAAGAATTTAAATTTTACATGAAAAGCACTTGATGCAAATACAGTGCTATAAAATAGTCCTACAGCAAATAGATTCTCCTTCCACCAACCTATATCACAGCCACAGCAGGAGCAAACAGACTGACATAGAGAGTGACAATGGTAAACTGATACTGAATGCTAATTTGAATCTGTCTTCTTGACCTTGCTAACATCTTCAATTGATCTGACAGAAGAAGCCAGATAGATATGTACAGTTCTGCTGAATTGTGAAGGCTTTGATCTTGTTTTAATTTGTTTGGATGTGTCTGGAGACAAAGGTGAAGACCTCAGTTCAACCAACACAAAAATACTAGTTTTTAATTGACTTTGACTAGATGAAAATATGTAATTATTTTCTATAATAGGTGAACCAAAAATAACATTTGACTGGTATCAGACCAGACTTCTGAAACACTGTGCAGCTATATTTGGAGATCGCAGCCTTCTGAAATATTTATGCAATCAACAGAAGAATGGAATCTTCAGGATATTGTGACAACTTTACATTCTTCAAGGTCTAAACGTTTTAACTTTAAAGTGTAACCATAATTTGAAATATTCTTTTATATTGTGTGTGGGGGAATGTGGTGGACACTTTTCTAATATACTTCATTAACAAATTATGCTTAGTTTGTGAAAAAAATTCAAGCTACACCCTACCATAGAGATTTGTAATCCAGGCTGTACAGTGTGTGTCTATGGAGGCTGCAAGAGTTCACATCTAATCTCCCTGTGATTGGTTAAACAGCTCTGGCAGCAAGGATTAACCCTTTGACTTTCAGCTTTATCTTTAAAAATAATGCTCATAGCATAATACAGTTGGGGCAGAAAGGGTTAACAGCAACAGCTGGGTAGCAAACAGGAGTGGAGAGAAAGACCCTCTTCAATCCTGTAGGCAGATTTGCCATAGCAACTTAGAAGTAACATTGTAATTAAGGGGCACATTAAGCAGAATTTTTTAATGACGTACATTAGAAAAATGTTCACAATGTTCTTATTTCCCCAATATGCAGCAGAGATGACAGTCAGCTCCACTACATATCGGGGAAACAAGAACTCTGTGCATCATATATCAATATAATGCACAGAGTTCAATCCCCAGCAGAATGATCAGTCCCTTGCAAGGCGGTCGTCACTTCTGTGATCATGGACTGATCGCTGACTAATGTGAAACAGAAAGTAGCCATCCTTACAGCTCTTTTAGTTGTTGACAAGCTCTGCAGAAAGAGTTTTTACTCTTGTAAACTTACATTCAGTGCAAGTGTCGGGGCCAAGAGCTGCTGGGGGGCCCACATAAGGTTTACATAAGGAATCCAAGAAGGTGAGGGGAGCTGTATCTAATAAATCCATATATGTGAGGGGGCTCATATAAAATAACCATGAGGGGGCTGTTTGGTATGATAAACAAGAATATAACAGGAGACTGTTTTAGTTTCTGAAATTTTAATGTTGCCACGTGAGTTCACTGCAAAGGGGCCCACTGAGGCTCTGTCCCCCAGGGACCTACTGAAACCTGGAGATGACCCTGTTGAATACATAGAAGACAATAACACAAAGGAAAGCAAGCCCAGTACAACCACATCAAGCAAAAAAATATCAAATAAGTAATATCTTATTATTAGTTAAACTAAGTAATTAAAAGCATTGGACATAAATTACTTTTGTCCTGAGAATAGGCTATCAATATTTGATCTGTAGGGGGATGACACCTGACCGCAGCACTGATCAGTAGTTTATCGTAGTTCAATCGCTGGGCACGTATCTGGAAGCAGTTGACCCCAGGTCTCTTTAGCGACTGGCACTGTCACTGCTGCTGTGGTGGAAAGTGACTGTAGTAACAGCTAACGCCAAGTACAGGGACACAGAGGCAACTGAATCCTGGCCAACTAATATAAGAAGTTCCTAGATGATCTACAGCTGGCTCACAGAAATAATGGACTCCTATTATAAATGATAAAGAAATACTGTAAAGTTCTGTAAGTTGCTCAAGGAGGTTTTAACAAACTAAGTTGTTTTTTTGCACTGAACTGATATTTTCATGCATTCAAAATCTGCCATTTCCAAACTGCAGCCTCTTCTACATTCAGAATTTTGGCTGTTGGCGGTCCCTAGTGTTGGTCACATATTAGCCCACATTTATTAAAGCCCCTGCACCAGTTTTCTGTCAGTTTTCTGTCCGTGACACATCTGTGTGGTGGCTGCACTACACCTGACGCGATACAAAATTCTGCACTCAAAGTGGCGTTCTGGTCAGATCGTGTGCCACATTTATCATGCAGTATACGACAGAACTGCGTCACACACCCCATGTTAAAGGTGCACCAAAAAAACTTGGTGCACTTTGTCAGGGCAGTGCAGGGGGCGCCAGATTCATGAAGAACGGGCGCCACATTTCATGAATCTGTTGCACACTGCGCCCACAACAGGCAAAGTGCACATAGCACAGTTTGCACTATTTTTGATACAAGTGGGCCACTATCTTCTCTTTGGATTTCACATGAACAGTCACAGCTTCACCCCAGCAATCTTCTCTGCTCCATCTTCTCTTCACACTGCATAGCTAGCATCTCAACAAATAAAACAGGAGACTCTCCTCTATCCCTGCAGTCTCCATTCCCTTCTCCCTTTGGTAATATTAATAGACTGACCATCTTCCTGAGTCCTCAGAGGGATTGACCGATTAATATAACAAGATTTTGTAATTCTCTATTTACACGGCTATACAAGGACAGTTAGCAGCTCGGCTTTTCTGTGCTGTCACTGGTAGCAAATACTTTTGTGTAAAAAACTACAAATGCTGGACTTTAAAAATGCACCAAAAACCCTACATTTGTAAACACAGTTTTGATCAGAGATAGGTTCATACGACATGCTTATAAGATTTAGGCTCTCAGGAGCTGCTGTCTGCATGGAGTGGATTCTTCTTAGGGATGCTTTGATCCAATTGTTGTCCTTTATCTGGTATGTGCAGTGACTAATGACTTGATGATGAGGAATATTAGCATATCACACTGGAGAACAGGACTATAAGCCATAAACCCATGAGTACAACTCATTTGATATGTTTTTTTTTTTTTTTTCTTGCAGTCAGATTCATCACCAGACCTTATGTGATTGAATATACAGTGATGTATATTGCCATCTGGTGGGAAAAACTGGTTCTGCATTAGTCTCTTTTGAACTATGTTAACATTGTAGTATTACTTCTGCTGCGACTCTTCAGAAGAATTATCATAGAAAATCTTCATACTGATAAAAAGAGCACTAGCAATATACATACTGTACATTTATAGGTCATAGATATGGCACCATGCATTATTTTACATTTTTTTCTGGAGATTATTTTCCAAAACATGTTTTTATTGAAATATTTCTACTTTGTAAATATATTTAGTGCTCAATGTTTCTCAGAGGTATTTTTATGGTAAAATAGGAAATTCTGTTTTTGTCAGTCTTTTCACTCTTCTGATCATGCAGTTGAAGATCTCCTTTAACACAGTAAAATGAGATTATTTTCCATGTTTGGCTTTGGTTTGTGAAACTTGTTAAATTTGTCACTTAATGTCAATTTCCCATTTAAGTCTTGTGTTAGTACTGGCATAAAGAGAGAATTTTCAACCTCTCCCTTTCTTGTTATTGACACTTGGCTGCCATCTAGAGCAACATAGTAGTAATGCCACTGTGCTTTTTGTGAGACCAGTGATTGTAGTTACTACATTTAATAACTGTACGTGTGTAAATGATGAATAATTTGCTCCTATTCATCAAGGGTTGAGCTGGCAGGAAGTAGATTGAAAAATGATTGTGTTATATAGAGGTTGTCTTGTGGATTGTTCTCTGCAGCCCCTATGTAATAGGTGGGTGAGTGGCACTTATGCGCCGTTGACCATAGTAAAAGACTGCAGAGGTCATACTACAAGAAGGAATAGGACCTGCTCTATCTTTTGTGACCCAAGCAGTGCACAGCCTTGTTCTTGAATCTATAGAATTGAATAAGGACATGTGCTAGCTGTAGATAATAAGACATCTAAAATTCCTGGTAGGCATAGATAATGTCCAAAGCCAACCCCAGATAGGTTACTCATTGGATTCTCCAATTTCCTCACTACAGGCAAAATCCTATTCAAAAAATAAAAAAATCTTTTATTACAGCTGGTCACTACACTTAGGGAAATAACAAGAAGTTTTGTTGGGTGTGTCGGGAAGTGGCCAGAAGGTATAGACCAGCAGTGATCTGGAAAAAAACGAATGTTGTTTTATGACCTTATTTTACTAACCTAAAGATATTGGGGGAGAATTATCAGAAGTGTCTGAGAGCAGAGTTGTTCTAGTTGCCAAAGGCAACCAATCAGGGCTTAGCTTTGATTTTCCTCCAGCTGTTTATAAATTGAAAGCTGAGCTCTGATTGGTTGCCATGCGCTAGAAAATCTTTCTAAAATCTTTGTCCTTTCCACCCATATTTTTTAATCAAAAAAATGAAGCGGACTCTTGATACAAATTTTTAATAAAAGCATTTGTTAAAAGTACCAGCAAAGATCTTGGATACATCTAAAATACCACAGAAATATGTATTTAATAATCACATTTACAACTTCACTTTAGAAATTTTCAAAATGGTGTGTAAAATGTGTCTGGTCCCTCTTATTGAGGGTCTGGCAAGCTTTTTCAACACCTTTTGTCATTCCGGGAGGCCCACAACTGAAAACTCCAATTTTTTTAACCTTAAAAGGAAAGCAAAAAATAGTTTTACTTTGTATTGTTCAATGAATTATAATAATGATCATAATAATATTAATAATAATTATTATAATTTTAAAATGATTATTATTTTCTTATATTTTCTTAGAGACTTTATTTGAGCCATTATAAGTATACAACATTAGATGTCAAGAACATAATGGTAAGATAATATGTAAACAGTATACAGTATTATACATTATGTATTCAGCTGTAGAGGCTCCATTTTTTTAAATAAAGAAATAGTATATTACTGTCAATGACTTTGCTATCAAAGCAAAGATACAACATAACCAGAAAATAAACACGTTTTATGGGCTTGAAAAAAGCTCCTGAACAGGAGCTGAATTATTGCACCCTGGAATAAAGTAACCCCACTTTTTCGAAAAAGATTTTCTCTGGAGTGCCGCCATTTTTCTTTATTTATATTGCTCAAAAGACTAATCAGTTAGACATATCTCAAAGGGGCGCGGTAATATGAAGTTTCCATCCATTTATGCCAATGAACATGACATTTCTTAACAAAACCCCCCAGAATGCAATTATTATTTACTTGTCTACTAACTTATTTTTTTGTGTGCTATCTTAAACATTTTTAGAGAGTTATTTTGTGACACATACTAAATTGTAGAACCAAACAAGGGAATAGGCAAAAGTGGGGGAGAATAGAAAATGTGAAAAGGGAAAGTCAGCAGGAACTGATAGCTAGACAGGTAAAAAAACAAACAAACAGGAGCCAGGAGATGTGATGGGGAGGTGTAAGCAAGAGTCATTATGTGTAAGTAGGGGTCAACAGGTGTGAGTAGGGGATATCAGATGTGAACAAAGGAATATGTGTGACCAGGGGTTATCTAGTCTCACATCTACACTACAGGTCACACCCCCTGAAAGCTTGCCATTTGGAAGTATACTTCTGACAGATATTGGGTACATTAAACTAAAAGGCTCTTCTAGAACACCAAGTTCTGATCAAAATTTCTTGTTTTCTGTGTTCCCTTATTGATATAAGTTTGGTTGCTTCTCATTCAGACATTAGACCATTGGATTAATTAGAACATTTCAGTAGATGGAAAAGTTATTAGTTGTCCTTTAATTAGCACAGTACTGCAAATAGTTTCTCAGCAATTCTTTATAGCCATAATATATTTTATTAAATTACTGGATATTAAGACAAAACAATAATTAGCGGCAAGGGTATATTAGCTGGGTTTTAATATTACTTACAATAATGTGTCAGTGTTGAAACGGGAACTGTGTTAATGGCACCGGAGACGACTGAGCAGAAATTAATTAGATCCATTTGACTTTAATCCAAATTTATTTCAGCACTAAATCACTTACCTCTGGGTGAACTTCCTGTAGAGAGGTGAAAAACAGCTCAAACTGTGGCCTTCCAAAATGAGTAATAGACTGTAAACCTGTGAATAAGCTGCGGTTCAGAACTTTCTGGAAGTGCCTTTCACAAATATACTGGAAAGAAAAGACAAGAATTGGATTTAGAGTTCTGTCTATTGTTAACCGTTTTTAGTTTTGACGCTAATATCATATTAGCCAATGAGGTTAGAGCTTACTGAACATGTCTGTTGCTATGGACAAGATATTTAGTTGTTGTCCACAACAGTGACACAAGGCCTGGGTCACAAGAGACTTATGTGCTATAAAAAGTTGTAAATGGTTGGTTTGTTCTGCAATTCTCAGTTAAAAATTCCTGAACCCCAGAGGTTGATGTCCTCTGTGCACTGCAAGAGTTAGAAACCACATTTAGTTTCTGCAGTAATTATTGATTTATCGATATATAATTATTGATATATGCTGCAGATTCCAAGCTCGTAGTGTAAATCATTCTACATTTTTATTGTAAATCTGTGTTATTAGCCACTGGCTCATTGGTTGCTATACCACATTGATAGCTATGTGTATGCCTAGAGGAAGAAATTTTGTAAATTTGATAAGAGAATCAGTGATGATATTTGGATAGATCGATCTCTCAATGACAACCTAGGTGCTCAGTTGGGATCTATTTGAAGTTGGTCCCAGGTCCATCCATTTACTATAAGCATTCCCAATGTATCCCTGCACTAAGTCCTTAAAAGAGTGAGCAAGGTGCAGTACCACCGCCACCTAATGGTCATTGTAATGTTACAATATTAGAATGTTACTATTCTAATATTTAAAAATTTGTGAATCCTGGTTGGCCGGCCATAAAGAACAATCTAGAAAGGAAAACCTAAAGTTAATAAAATGGCTGGGTCTGGGTTGGGTAGAGAGTGGTAAAGTTACTATTGTATGGAGATAAACAGAGGCAACTTGCAGACCATGACTACAGAGCTGCAGAAGCCTAATTTAGACCCATATATAGGGGAATCATAACCAAAGGAAGTTTTCCTGGGCTGTGCCATGGCCAGCTAGTTTGAATCTCAGCCCAGCTTCCAGACAGATTCTGCACTATAGTTATTGCTGCCGTTGGATTCTGGGTAAAACTATGATTTTGAATCCTCTGTGCCCCTGGGCCAGCGGCATTGACCATTAGCCCAGGACTGTTATCAGCCAGTAGTGCCCCTGGAGGATCCTTACAACTTCTTACAATGTTCCTTGCCATCATCCAGGAGTGATCCCGCTCCAAGCCTCAAGACCCTTGTGAGCACATTGTATATAAGTGACCACTAAGTGTCCTATATAAAATAATAAAACAGTGAATGAGTACCACTGGTCTAACCACATGGGTCACTTAGGAGCAGATGACATGCCAGACTCACAGTAATCCCTTATTTGTCCCCTAGTGAATAATGGATTCTTTCAATTTGTAGAAAAGTACACCTGATATTAATTTGGTATCATTTAAAGGAAATCTAGCACCAGGATCAAGGATATTAAACCAAGTACACTTACTTTCTGGTGTGTGCTCCCTCTGGCAAGATCTGATCTTCTTTTAGCTCCTTATTCCCTTGTTTCTACAAAAAAGCTTTAAAATCTATGCAAAGCCTTGGGGGCACTGGGCTTAATTAACAACTATAGAGCCCAGAGTCCCTTAGGCTCATTTACATAATTTAAAAGTCTTTTTTTTAGTTAAAACAATGGCATAAGGAGCTAAAAAAGAGAGCAGAACCTGTCCGAGAGAGCACACACCAGTATGTCAGTGTGCTTGGCTTACAACCATTGATCCTGGTGGTCTATGTCTTTTAAAGAAAATCTGCAACCAAAATCAATGCTTTATGGATTTTTTTTTTTTTTTTTTTTTTTTTTTTTTTTTTTTTTTTTTTTTTTAAAAAGTTTTGCTCAAAATGAATATGTCTAATGAAAGATCACTCCCGGGTTATACTATTTCCTATTTATAATGTTACTTTCTAACTACAAACTGGCATTAATTTACTGTCTATCATGTATTATTTATAAAGTTCTTTTATATGATTTCCTAATAGAACATATAGAAGCCTAAAAGGTATTTCTGATGGAATGTTAGTAATATCACTTTGTCTGCAGGAAAATTATAGTAAAATTACATCTAAGTACAATGCTAGGTTATTTTACCAAAAAAGAAGAGTTACATTAAGGCTCAGAAATAAGAAAAATCATGATTCATTTGTACTTTTACTTACAATTTGGCGTAGATTTATTAACAGAAAAGTGACACAAATTCTAATAAGGGCTGTATTTTGTCAAATTGCATATGCTGATGCTTTACTGCATTTATTATGCAATGTCTTCTACATTAACAAACTGTTAAGATAAATAAAAATTTCCTGTATGCTTTTTATGCTTTAATATATAATTTTCATTATACTGATCCATGATGCACGCCCCAACAAGAAACCTTAAAATCTACCTAAACGAAAGTCCATCATTTTTACTCCTCTCCTTACAAAAGCCATTATTTTATATTTTACTATTATCAGAGCTGTATGAGGGTTTGTGTTCTGCAGAACAAATTGTACTTTCTAGTGGCACCATTTAAAGCGAATCTGTCATCAGGATTTCACATCTTGACCTCATGTCCCGGTGTTATCACTGCTCTCCTAGCTCTCAACCTCCCCCTCCAACAGACATGAACTGACAGGGATTTGCTTACTGCACGGGTCAGCTCATGTCTTCAAGAAGGAAGGGAAAGGAGGTAGCACGAGGGAGTGGGGGAGCTACCCTGTTTCTCCTAAAATAAGACATCCCCCGAAAGTAAGACCTAGTACAATTTTGTTCAGGCTTAGAAATATAAGGCCTCCCCTGAAAATAAGACCTAGCAGCAGTCATTGCAGCAGCTCCCCCCGCGCCATACATTAGTATTAGTAAATCTTGTAGATGCCGCACAAGGTTGGGGAAGATTTCCTGGAATTAAATCACTGACTGTTGTGCTGCAAATGCGTTACCAGCAGCTACCAGGATAAGAATGGGTCATTTATGGAAAGTTCTTTTACTAAACATGAGAGATTGGGGCCCATGATTCTAATAGAAATGGAATCACAAGAAATACAGCACAAAATTCAGAGTTTGGAGAGTCATAAGGATGTTAGAAAAGTTGATTTTTTGGTTCAATGATAAATGAAAAATAAGACACCCCCTGAAAATAAGACCTAGTGCCTCTTTAGGAGCAAAAATTCCCACCCCATGCAAAACACAAAAAACAAAACTACAAAATTACTAAACAGTAGATTAGTCTAAATGACAGCAAAATGTCAGCACATCAAGAAAGCAAAGATCAGAGTAACAAAGTATTGTGCCCACTAAGAAGAGATCTATAGCCAGCAACTTAGAAAGAGTTGGCTGGACTCCGGAAAACACAGAGAGCAGGTAAGTAGTGTGAGAAGTTATCAATCACATTGGGTTAACTAACAATGAACCAGAGCTAATGTTATAGGAAAGAGATCGGTGTGGTTCTATTCATTCCAAACTCTGCAGTTGTTCAAAAAGGAACAACATACCACGGACAGAGGATAATGTGGACATGTCACATGATACAGTAACTAATTGATATATTTATTGTTATATACATTTACAAAACATATAAGTTTTTTAAAATAATCTGTGTATCACCATAATCTACCAACTGTAGCTTGTTTCAATAAAAAAAAGCTTCTTACCAACATTGTTGTACGTAAGTCAAATTTTTCAGCAAACTGAGTGATATAGATGTGAACAGATACCAAGTTATGTTCATCATTTTCCTCAACTTCTTTGATGATTTCTGCAAGCCACTCAAACTGCCGTTGTGTACGAGTAACCCAGATAAAGTATACCTGATAATATACAAAAAAGTTGAATTGGCCTTGGCTCTTGTTGGTGATTACAGCAACAGTCACTTTTAGCTGGGGAGTATATACAGTAGTGTATCAACAATTTTGGCAGTGTATTCAGGACTCCCTTTTATATATTCAAGTTAATAAAATGTTTTTCTCTTTTATACTTTTTTTTTGAGTGTAACATATTCAACTCAAAAAACACAAAGCATTTATTATTGGCATACAGTAAACATAGAATTTCACAAGAGTGCCTCATTATATATGTGTATACGAAAAAAAAATATATCACACTGTACACTACATTTCAAAATAGTTGAACTTTTTGAAGGATGCAAATTTTCCGTGTCCATTAAGTGATGTAGGACAACATCAGCAGATATGAAAGAAGATATGTGATGTACAGTGCATTAAGGATACAACACTTTCAAAGTATGTGGGCACATATTTAGGATAGATACCATGGGGCACATTTAATCACACTAGTCACTCTTCAGTTGTGCTAAATTCATTACAATGTCTGTTGTTAGATATTAAATCTCTTAATTATTAGACTAATAATCATCTAATCTAACATTACAGCGTTTATTATTTGGCTTAGTTTTGGCAACCTGCATAGAGTCACATCTTAGATTACACTTCCTTTTCCCAAGGTTATTCCCTATTTTCTTACAAGCCAGGTTTCTGAAACACTTGACTAATGTTGTGACAGGCATGTAAGTGTCTGGAAAACAATTACGCCTGGATTCTCATCCATTTTGCCTGATAAATCTCTCCCTGATTTTCTGCATGTCATAATTTCATTAAACGAAACATATGAGTTTATCTAATCAATAGTAGAAGTTGATGTCCTTATCCAGAGAAAATACAAAAAAACACACTGCCTGCATGAAGCATCATTTAAAACCAAACTTAATTAGATATCTCATAAAACTGTATATGTTGGAGCTATCAATAGCCAAAAGAACATGGAAGCCCAACATACAATATACAAAACGGGCTTGAATTCACAAGGAGCCACTACTCTCAGCATAAATCTAATCTGCAGTACTGTTGGGGTGTCTATCTGTAGATGGTGTCAGCAACACTACTTAACAACCCCTATATTTTGGGCAGGATGCTACAGAGCTACTGCGATTTTCTTCCACTGTATTAACAGTTCATAGGTCCACTCATGTGTCCACTAAAGTGCTTACAAAAAGTTGTTTAGTGTGTTTTGGGGGTTCAAGCTCGAACAATAAGCCCAAAACATCACCAACAGAAATATTTAAAAGAGAATGCCCTAAAGTCAGAAAACATCTCCATATTTCTTATCTCTGTTTTACATTTATTCTTTTCCTTTGAGGAATAATAACATGCACTATTCTATTTCTAGTCCATTGCATTGTATTCTTACCTTTTTACACATTATCTTTGCATGGACTGATGATTTGAATACCAAATCTTTAAGAATAGAGGCAAAGGGTGTAACTCCAATACCACCTCCAACTAGTATTGAAACCTCATATTTGTTCCATTCCTGGTGTCCTTCACCAAATGGTCCATCTAAATATATCTAATCAGAAATAAGAAATGTATTATCAAATAAATAATATAACATGTAAAAATGTAAATATATGTGGCATAATAAAACTGAAATATTTATACCTTTGGATATCCATTGAGTTCTGCAACACTCTGAGGAGAGTATAGCTCACGTAAACGAGTTGTCCAGGGCCCTGCAGCTCTTATGTGCAGGCTCAGGGTGTCTTCATGTGGAGCAGTAGTTAATGTGAATGGGTGATATTCATTTGTCCCCAGAGACAAGCATGCAATCCGGACCCATTGTCCTGATTTGTATTCAAAGTCAGCAGGACGCTCAAACTTTAAGTAAGTGACATCTATGGACAGTGAAAAAGAATTCATTTTTACAAAAGATAAAAGACAATGGGATGACTTAGCAATCCTGTTTTTTGTATAAACTAGAACTAGACAGTTTTAACATGATCAAAAGTGGTTAAGGATGGGTGATAAATAGAGTACCTTTTTAGGCACTAATAACTTTGCACCAAACGGTTGTATTTAAAGTTAAAAATATTGGGGCTCATTTACTAAGGGCTGTGTGCCACTTTTCTGTTGGACTTTGCACGTTTGTCCGCCCTATATTAAAGGTGCACTCTGTCGGAGCAGTGCATGGGGTGCCAGATTCATGAAGAATGGGCGCAATAAATCCTGAATATAGCATAGCCTGCACATTACACAGGCAAACTGCTTTTAGTAAATGTGCCCCATTGTGTATTAGACTAAATACATCTTTGGAACAACTGGCTGCAGAAAGATTCTCCCTGTCAAATGTCCTGTCAAATTGTAAAAGAAAAAAGGATCATCAACCCCTCCCCTTTAGATCATTCAGCCTCCCTATTATTAAGTCTTCAGCCAAAGATAGAGCTGACCAGCAATATACTAATCACTGTGTCCTCTTAAAAGGGGTTGTCCACTTTCAGCAAATAATTGACATTGTTTTTGTTTTTGTAATGAAAAGTTATACAATTTTTCCACAATACTTTCTGTATAAATTCTTCATGGTTCTCTGCTTGCTGTCTGCTTGCTATCATTGAAACAATTTCTTGTTTACTGTTTATTTCTTGGTTTGGTGTTCCTTTAACATTATTCTCTATCTCCACTCGATTATAAATTGTAGACCCTTACAAAAGGCTATTCACAAAAAAGAAAGAAGGAAAATATCTTTCCTAAAATTTATCAGAAAGAACTTTGGTAAGACAATGCTTAACTCAACATCAAATAGTTGAGACATGAGCACAAGGCTTTTAGATACCTTTATATTATTAATAAAAAGTGAGCTATACTTGTAGTATTCATATTCTCGTAATCCTAGGACTTACTTATGAGGGTTAAGTCAATGAGGAGAGAACAATGAGAGAATCCCTGTTTCTCCTATCAGTGTCTTTCCTAGCATAGAGTTTTATTTGGGATAGTGAAAATTGTTAGAGAATAGAATATGTGGACACCAGCGCTTAGTTACTGGGACTAGAGATGAAGAAATATTGGATTTTTATATTATAAGGTGGTATTACCCAAATATAAAGTGAAGTATTTGGGTAAAATTAGCCAATTTGCTTGTTATATCTAGCAATTATATTTTAATGTATTTTTGTAGCATATAACATTTTATTGTAAATATTTTTTTCCAATATAAGGAAATATTTTAGCCAGTATTATTCATGCTCTAACTATCCTTTTTCATCAGTAAACAATTGCCTATGCATCATGTCCATACATGAACAAACAACGAGCACACCCTTCTGCATCAACCTCAAGCAGACACTGAACTTCATCTTCCAATTTCACAATAATTAGTAATGAGCCGATTATTTATGTGTAAACTGTAGTATTGCCACATTACCTGACGGAAGCAATTCTGCTTTTATCACATTGATTTCTCGCTTCTTTCTGCTCAAGCTGATTAAATTGTCCCCAACAAAAATAATCCCAGGAACTGACAAATAGATGTGGAATCTGGGTAGTTGAATGAGTCCAAAACTTCCATGAAGAATAATCTAATGAAAGAAGATTATTGCTAAAGTTATTCGGTGTAAACTGTCTGATTTGGCTATAGGTCAAATAGGTCAGCTCTACAAAAATCTACAAAGAATACCCCATACTTATATAAATATCATTAAAAGAGGAAACAGACATTATAAAACAAGTGCTCTGTATCGGTGGGACACGCAAACATCTGGAAGACACCAGAACAGAAATATATTTGAGAGATATTTTGGTCAGCAGCCATTATAAGAAAAAATAAATTTCCACCTTCTTAAATACAGGAGATATGGGGTTGCAAGCTATGCAGGACAAATGTATGGCTGTCCCTAATAGGAAGCAGACAAGTTTTTAGACTCTCTAGGCCAGAAGGAATGAAAAGTAAAGCACGCTATCACATGTACGACAAAAGTGGCAATATATTACGCCACTTGTCTATGTGGCAAGATTTGTATTAACCTTTCTACTAGAGATATGTATTAGGGAACACATAAGAGATATGGGCCTAGCAAAGAATCCTGATTTTTATACCGATGGCCTTCCTATTGCCAAACACTACTGTGACACCAATTTTTTTTTATATGGTATACACCACATAATCAGAAAAATTGCTCAACGACTGCCTCAGTGTGAGACAAAATGGATTTGGGCCTTGTGCACACTTAACCCTCTTGGGATGAATGAATCCTTGAGTTATGCTCCATAACTCTGACCCTCTACCCAAGTAGTTGAGTTTTAAAGGGGTTTTCACACCAAACAGGATAGGGCCTAACTTGCTGATCATTAGGGGTCTCAGTGATGATCATAAGAATGGGTGATCCTAGGTACCCTCACCAGCCCCCTTGTAGCTCCCCGAGATGATAGGAATTAAAATGTTATGTTTATATATTTCAAATACAGTTGTCTGATTCTTACTTCTTCCAATGTGATTGGAGAACTGTGAGCCCTACATCACTTTAAAAAGCTTTAACTTGTCTTAAAATGCATCAAACCTAGATTCCTCAGCCAGTAAGTCTTTGCTGCATATTGCAGCACCTTAACCTGTCCATCGCCACCAGCAAAGCTGCATCATCGGGGGGCATTGATTGGTTGCCATGACAGCCTCAGCCACATTTTAATTCATGAGGAGGAACATCCCTGTATACTGTACTGCCATACTCTATTATAGCAGTATATGGTAAGATCAATCAGACAACCTAGGGTTAATGTACCCTAGGGGGCATGAAAAGTAGTAAAAAAATAAATGAAAAAAGTTAAAAAAATTATATTAAAAAAACCTTAAAAATTCAAATCACCCCCCTTTCCCTAGAAGTCACATAAATAGTAAAAATCATAAACAACTACGATATCAATGCATCCCAAAATGCCCAATCTATCAAAATATGATAATTGCTTTTCACAGCATTTAACCCTGTAACGGAAAATAGCGTACAAATCTAAACATGACCCTTTTTTGCCATTTTGAAAAATATAAAAAATTCTATAAAAAGTGGCTTACTGTCCTAAAAATAGAAGCATTAAATAATAAGAAAGCATTGAAAACATCATCAAAAAATTACACCACCCACAGCTCCATACATCAAAGTTATTAGCACCAGAAGATGGCAAAATAAAAAAGATTTTTTTAGTACAGGAGGTTTTAATTTTTGTAAATGTATGAAAACATTATAAAACCTATACAAATTTGATCTCCCTGTGATCAAAGAATAAAGTGGACATGTTATTTGGGGGGCACAGTGAAAGATGTAAAATCCAAGCCCTTTTCACCGATTTCACTGCATTTATAATTTTTTCCCACTTCCCAATACACGTCATGGAATATAAAATACAGTCACTATGAAGTGCAATTTGTTACGCACAAAAAAAGCCCTCACACAGCTCTTTACATGGAAGAATAAAAAATGTAAAGATTCTTGAAAGTGGGGAGTGAAAAATAGAAACACAAAAACAAAAAAGGGCCTTGCGATTGACGGGTAATTGTGATAAATGGTACATTTTACATGAAGTTCCCTTTCTTCTAAGGCAAACTTTGATCTCATCTACACTATGTAATTCTTGCACTTTGAAAACAAATTGTAGTTTGCTTTACTAATGTGCTTAATTTAATACTTTATTCATAACGCAAATACATAATTAACCTTTCCCATGTTATTTATTATTAGATATATATTAGTTAATAGTTAAAGCTTACCAAAATATACATCAGTACATACAAATGATGAGTAAACCAAAATCCACGAAAGCTGATGCGTCGAAAGTGCCGTGAAGCGAAAACATACATCAATGCTAGAATACCTAACAGCAAAATCCCCGTAAATCCTGCATAAAAAATAGATTGAAAAGAAAACTATTACTATTCAGTTAGGGATAATATTTGACGTTGAGTAACTTCAACAATAATTATTTCAGCTTTTCAATGTAAGCATACCTTTGAACAAAAATTACAGAAAACATTAGTAAAGTGAATGCACGCTCCCTCCGCCTAGAGATTGGGAGTAATCTGATACCACACTGAGCTTTTGCCCATCTTACTAGCAAGATGAAATTTCATAGAAATTGTGATGATAAAACTTTTCAAGGAAAAACTTCTGATGGTAAAACTCGTCAAGAAATGATAGAGGGGTAACAGAAGAAACTAGTACAGAAAGAAGCACTTTCCTAATATTCACTTGATTTATTAATTGTTCAAGGCTAGTTGAAAAGTTATTGACCATTTAAGAATAAAATAATGAATTGATAACTGACATTATGACTAAGCAAATTCATCCTGCTTAATAGTATATTAAACATGTCAGACTTCCCTCCAATGTGGCTGCAGTTATTATTGTTTGTAAAATGACTAATTATGAAAGGATTTACATTTTTTAATTACTGTTTATAAACTCACCAGGTATTGTCTGGAAAAACCACCAGTAATATTTAGGAGGAATTTCAGACCTAAAAGAGAGATATATCGATGATTTACATTTTTTTTTATTATTGAGTTGCATCAAGGGAATATTTCTTCCCTAAATTTAATTTACTATGACTATTCCATATTGAAGCATAGAAGGCCTAACATATCTGCTTCACAAGCTTACATTAATGATAGAGAACCTTGGCTGGGTTCACACTGCCATACTCAACTTACAAACAAACAACCAAAAGAGGAAAAACTAATGCAAAAAATTATTACTCCAATAAAAATACTAGTCAAAAAGTAACTGGTATTGGCATCCACCCCAATGTGCGTTTAGATACACAACTATTTTCAAGGGATCAAGGTTGAGAAAAACCCATGAATTGTGACATGGTTTGGAGTGGATGCCAAACAGTCTCCAAACTGACAATACACTTTGTAAATAGAGGCTTTGGTGGATGATTGATCTTCTCAGTGATTTTTGTTGTCCCCAATCTTCTTTATCCCAGAATCTCTGCAATATATTGTTGCACTTTAACCACCGTGCAATGCTACTTATTGTTACAACATATAATTATACTTACACTGTATTTATATTTATTCATAGGTTATCTGACTGGATGTCCATTATTTGCTGTGGTATCGCTCTCTATTTTAAACAGTTTTAACTTGTATTAATTAAATTCTATCTATATTGGAGTTATAATTTTTTGCATTGGTTTTACAGTAGGCCCTATGGTTCTAAATTCTAGACAGTTGCCTTAAAAATAATGATTTACATAAATTTGATAGTATTATATGTAGGTCCTGTTCATACTACTTTAGACTTTTTGAAAAGCATGACAAAAGGTATCCTTCCCTGCATGCACATCAACAGTGACTGATGCTGAATTTTACTCATATAACGGAAAAGCATAACAAGAAAAGATATACTCTAACCTTATAGAACGAGAAATATGTTACACTTTTATATGTCCTGTATGACTGTGATGTATATTGGGCTGTACAGGGATATATATGCTCATTATTATTTCATATACAGTATACAAATATACACATTTTTGTAATTCTGCTTTAGAATAAACAGAAAACACAGTAACTTACCCATCATCTATAAAAACTTTGGGAAATATACAAGATAGCGTGCTAAGAGGAGAAATTGAAAACATATAAATGTTGACTGCATGGCCAGCACTATGAAGAACTGTAAAATAAAGAAGAAATAGTAGAATATAATACACTATTTAAGGAGTTATCTGATGGTAAGAAAAAATTAGGTGCATGGGTGGGGAGGGCTTCTGAAAAAAATAAAGCTGTACTCACCCGCTCCGGTGGTCTCGGTGTCCGGCACCATGGTCCGTTGGAACCGTGCTACTGTATGTTAACTTGTCAACTTTCAGGCGACATGGTATACACACATATCAGGCGTTGAGATATGGGTACTGGTGGGCGTGCTAGGCTGCTGGAAGCTGTCAGAATGAAGCTTCTGTGCCCCTGTTAACATACACTGGCAAGGCATTGACAGACCATAGCTTGGGATACCGGGAGCACCGGAGCAGGTGAGTAAAGGTTTGTTTTTTTTAAAAAGCCCTCCCAAGCCAGGCACCTAAATTTTACACACAGTCGGACAACCACTTCAATGTATGATGAAACATAATAATACATAATAGTACACAAAAATGATTAAACCAAGACCTATTGCAGTGGTGGCGAACCTATGGCACTGATGCCAGAGGTGGCACTCATAGCCCTCTTTGTGGGCACCCAGGCCATCACCAGAGAGGACTCCAGGTATCTTCCTGCAGTCCCAGACAGCCCAGGATTTGCTGTGCACAGAGCTATTTTAAAGTGACAGTGCTACTTGGGACTACTGGAGGAGGGGGAAGGTGTGGATAGATCTGGATAATCATTGTAGCTCCTTCTCCGGCCCTGACAATTCTTCCTGTTTATGGGACCCTGGAGGGAAGCTACAATGATCATCCACATTTCTTTTATTTTCTTCTTTTATTGGTGTTCCCCAGGGTGCTGATATGAATGAAAGCTGTGACAGAGCAGGCAGTACAAATCACTAATTAAATTTCTGTGTTGCCATCGATAAATAAGTGGGCTTTGGTTGTAGTTTGGGCACTTGGTCTCTAAAAGGTTCGCCATCACTGACCTATTGTATAGTATGATATCAGTAAATTGAATCACAACAGGTGATTCTCAGGTTTTGAGAAATATAGATAATACAGATACAGGTAATTTCTAAGGATACCTAAATCTTTTTATAAGATTCTCTGAATATCTTTATGTCAGTTATTGTAAGCAGTTAGAACATTTAGACTTGGTTTGCTTGTTAATATTTCTGTAAAAATTGGAGGGTCAGATTTTCTGAAAGCTTTATCTTTAGGTTTATCCTGTAGACACTGTTCTTGGGAGTTAGCAAAGGTATTTATATTGGAGCAGCGCTGTTTTCGCCATGCCGGATCAATCTCTTTTCCTTGCATATACTGTATTTTATGTCAGCTTATCAAGATTCCGGCTGAATGGCTGCACCCTGTATGATATGCCTTACACTCATCAATACAAGAGAAGCACCCATCTATAAGTGTGTATCCACACCTTGTTTTAAGTCTGTGCTTTGTTTGTATCTCTAGGCGACAGCAGTTCCCTCTTATCAGCTTGAACTGTAAAACAGTTCATATTTCCATCTCTGGTGATATGGCTTTGTAAATGGGATAAACCACCACAATCTCTCTCCCTCTCTTACCAGTTATCAGTATCTCTTTTTCTCTTTTCTACTGGTAAAATCTCTCAAAACCTGCAAATGTTACCTGAAATCCCATCGGTTTAGGATACACAAGAAGTTGTAACTGCACTGCTATGCCTCCTCACCTCAAGTCTCCAACTACCCTTCCTATAAATTGTGAGCCCTCATAGGCAGGGTTCTCCTTCCACTTGTGTCAATGTTATGAATACCATGGAATTGATGGTGCTTTATAAATAAATAAATAATAATCATCATATGTTGAACTGTTCCAATTACCCATCCACCTTTCCATTGTGGCCTCTTGGGTCCTCTTAAACAATTTTTTTATTACTCAGATATAACAGTGGCCATTCACTTGCTTACGCGTTCTTGTACCCTACACTGCTGAGGTCAGAGATTGGCTCTAAAACTCACTTGAGTATGCACTGATATCAACACTTTGGCCAAGTTAGTATACAGTAGTTCTCACTCAATTCACTTATACCTTTCCTCTTCTTCTAGCCTCATGTCCCCTATGATTTGTAAAGTGATTCGGAATTTGATGGCGCTATATAAATAAAGATTATTATTATACTGTAGGTATTTGTAAAATCCTTTAAAGCATTTGAATATTTATTACTGTACTTTTTATGCATCTTTAGTTTTATACAGATACTTCTGTAATTCTTAAAGCAATGCAAACTCTGATATTTTAAACTACAAAAAATCAATCCAACAGTCCAATGTGAAGTTCTATATGAAATTGATGCTCACCTGCTAATATCACAGCAGTTTTTGCAATAAGTCGGTGAAAATCTACTGCAGCATCAAAAGGAATATACTGATTCAAGAAAGTTTCTCTTAGGAAAGTGATGAGATTGCGACACATAGTAAGCAATATGTAAGAAAACATGAATGAAATGCTGGCAGCCGTTCCTCTGGATACAATGATGCCTGGTAATGTTACTTCACCAATACCAGAGTGCTGTGACTCAAAGGCGTAATCTGCATGAAAGATGAGAAATTTAGTCTTAAGACACATTGGAGGTCATTTATTTTTTTGTCTTTCTTTGCTTTTTTGGATTTTGGACTTGTTTTCATTGATATCAGGCAACCAAGTTTTTTGTGATTTTTTTTTATCAAAAAGGTAACAGAAAAGTTGCACATAGGTGGCATATTCTTCTGCAATCACTTCTAAAGTTTCTCCTATGTCTGATCAGGACTGGAGTTTATTTGCAACTTTTTAACCACAATTTGCACCAAAATTGTGACTTTTTCATACATCCACATCTTGATTTGCGTGTCCAACTTTGCTAGGCTATTGAAAAGCCACAAATTTAAGCGCAAATATAAAAATGTGCCAAAAAAGTTGCAAATATAAGAGAAACAAAATGTGCAATTTTTTTACTGAATGCGCTGTATAGTATAATAAAGCCAAAAAATATTTTATAATACAAAACTTACAGCTGCAGTGATAAAAAGGTAACTGATTTCTATGACTTTTTTCAGAGTGTAATTTGTCTAATGTTTTATATCTGCTATGGAGCCCTATGGTGTTATAAGGCGTAGCAGCTATGGACACCCAGCCACCCAACCTGCCATATCAACTAATGGAGCATGTGTGTGATTATAAACATATTATATGCAGTATAATATGTATATAATGGAGCACATGTACAGACATACTCAGCTGAGAAATCTCGGGGTAGAGGACAGCAGTACTAGGAATCTATCTGCTGTTCCTCCGCTGTGTGTTCAGCAGCCTTTGGACTGCATTAAGTATTATCCATGGCCTCTGATCCTACCCACGAAGAAAACTGCCTAACAGTAATTATATACATGTGTGTGAGTGAGTGTATAGATGTATTTGTGTGTATTTGTATTTATGTGTGTACATACTTTGAATAGCTGATGTATGTGTGTATATGGTGTGCATTTGTTTGGGTGCATATGGTGTGGATATGCTGTATATGTCTGTGTATATGCTGTATGTATGTATATGGTGTATATATTCTGTATTTTTGTGTATATACTGTATATGTGTATATAGGCTGTATATGTGTGCATGGTGTGTATATACTGTATGTGTGTTTGTACCATGTGTATGTTTGTGTATATGGTGTTTCTGCTGTATGTGTGTGTATGTGCTGTTTGTGTGAATATGCTGTAGATGTGCACATGGCATGTATATGCATTATATGTCTGTATAAGTTGTATGTGTGTATATACTGCATTTGTGTGTGCATTTTCTGTACTTTTGTGTATATGCTGCTTGTGTAAATATGCAGTATGTGTGTATATGGTGTGTCGATACCGTAAGTATGTGTATACATGGTGTTTATGTACTGTGTATGTGATGTGATGCAAATATACTATATGTGTGTATATATGATGTATACTCACTATATATGTTATGTCTGTATATGAGATATATAGTAGTTATGAGTGTATACATGTACCATTGTCTGTGTATAAATGTATGAGTGTATAAACATATACAGGTAGATCTGCTTGGGGCCCAACATCTACTCGTCAAGCCCCTGGTGATCAGTGACGTGAAGAAAAAGTCATGTCTAGCACTCAGACTCTTATTGGCCTAGTGCAGGATTCAGGCAGTGAGACTAATGTATTGGGGTATGAGTATCCACTCGCACATAGATAAAATTCTGAGATTCTTACTTAAGTTTGTTTTTTTAATACTGTTTCACAAGGAGCGTTGCAAATATTTTAGCCTGGACTTTTGCCTGAAGTTTGTGCTTGGGTCACTTCCCTGTCATAAAACAGCTGTGGTTCTAGGACTGATCATGGGTGTTAACTCTTTAAACGTTGCTGGAGTGATGGCTTGCACCACCGGAATTTAAAGGACAAGACCCGCGATCGGTGCCAGAACTGATTTTGGGTACTAGCAGTGAGGTGAGCATTCAAATTTGGGTACTGAACAGAACCTTTAGGGGTTCAGTCTTAATGGATCCGCGCATCCCTAGTACTGTATATTTCAGAAAAGTGTACTGCACTCCCCTTACAATAGAAAAAGTTAGATAATTATGGCTATACTTTAACAGCACGCCAGTATACATGCTTGTAATATTGCTCACATATCATATCTGTCCATTATGCAAGCAATCATAGTTAACCTAAAATTTTTCACAAGCATATGGACTAAATGATGCAATAGGTACACTATTTGCATTGCAAACTTCAGATGTAATATTTCATGCAACAACTTGTATGTCTAAAAATCCAAACGCTGATGAGTCAAAAGTTTCGCAATAGTGACACTTGCTAGAAGTGACTCATAGTAATAAGGTATGACACACCTCTTATACTACATGTGCTTCTAATGCACAACAGCTCTGGCTAGCGAAAATAAGTCTCTGTGATATTATAAGTGAATTAGAAAGGACATAGACAACTTTTAAAACTATTTTCCATTATTTGTGTGTCCAAAAAACACATACGGCACCACCTCAAACATGTAGAGATCATAATACCATCCTGTAGGGGCGGCTACACAGATTCAGGGGCACTTGGAATTTGCCTTCTAGCCCCCACGGTTGCGGAGATATCATTCCGAGGTTCTGACCATTGTAATCAGTGTTTGGTCAGAGAGGAGGAGCTGGGGCTGGAGCTGGAGGCGTGTGTTATGCTAATCTTCTCTCATACTGTCCAATCAGTGGCAGGCAATGTCAGAGAAACGATTAAGAATATTGAGCTGTGATTTTTTTCTATGTTCATCTAATGGTTGTGTTCACACACATTCTGCTACTATTCTGTTGACTTTATGTTTACAATGTTTTGGTAGTTTTGCTTGTGGTTGCATTTACGCTGCGTTTGCGCCAGAAACAATTAGGTGGCTTTTGCACCAGTTACGATTACGTGGCGTTTGCGCCAGTTACGATTATGCAGCGTTTGCGCCAGTTACGATTACGCAGCGTTTGCACCAGTTACGATTATGCGGCGTTTGCGCCAGTTACGATTACACTGCGTTTGCACCAGTTGCGATTACGCGGTGTTTGTGTCAGTTAGGCTTACACGGCATTTGAGTCACGGTTATGCAGTGTTTGCATCACGGTTACACTTATTCCGCATTTGTGACAGGTTACGGTTACGTGGTATTTGCGTCCCATTTACACTTACTCTGTTTTTGCGTCCTGTTTATGATTATGCTGCGTTTGCGCCAGTTACGATTACGCAGCGTTTGCCCCAATTACGATTACACAGCGTTTGCGGCAGTTACGATTACACGGCGTTTGCACCAGTTACGATTCCACGGTGTTTGCGTCAGTTGCGATTATGCGGCGTTTCCGCCAGTTATGACTAGGCGTTGTTTGCGGCACGGCTACACTTACACGGCATTTGAGTCATGGTTATGCAGCGTGTGCATCATGTTATGCTTATTCCGCATTTGTGACAGGGTTACGCTTATGTATTTGCGCCCCATTTACGATTACTCTGTGTTTGCGTCCCGTTTACACTTACGTGTCAACTCTAAGGAAAAATGGATTGGAATTGGAAGACATTGAATTTAACCTCAGTATGAATCATCTGTTATGCTCATAGTACAAATATAGATATCCATCAAACTGCCTTATACTTACAGTAAGCTCTCTCTAGGAAGACTCCTGCAGAAATCCCATAGAAGATAACCACACAGACAATATGGCGTCTGTAATTCTCAATAAAACGTTTAAACTCCTGTATTTTCTGATGCACTTTGTGTCTTTGGTATTTTCCTTTTTTGGCCTCAGTGTATAAACGTTGTTCTTCTAAAGTATAAGATAGACTTGACAAGAAAAAAAACTATTATTAATAAATAGGGATATTTTACTATTGTTGGGATAAAATGCAACTTCAATGAATTTTATACATATATTGCAATTTTCAATATAGCATGAATGTGGTTAAGGACAGATAATTCAAGACAATGGGGGAAATTTGTTAATGTCTATTACAGAATTCTGTGCTAAAAAAAACCTGTCTGCATTACATTTATAAATGGTTTTAGTTATCGCACATTTCTACATCTAGTAAGACAAAAGGTCTGTGAAAGGTTGATGAAAGGGGGCGTGGCTTAGCACCAAAAATATTGCTGACCCAACAGAATTTTGTCAGTTTTCTGGAGTAAAATAAACCAACTGATAGGAAGTGCAAAGTACGACCAGATAATCTTATACTATGCAAGATTTATCATCCAGTAACAAACGCTTACATGAATCTTGTGCAATATAATACAGTCTAATACTGTGCACTTACCCAATGGCACGTTTTATAAATCTGCCCCAATATGGTAACGCACTAAAAACTTTCCACTAGTGGGTGGCCACACTTTTGTCAGAATGTTTGTCTTTTTCAGGATTTGCACAGCTTTCAAGTACTTAACCCTTTAGCGCTCTGCGCTGTAGCTGTACTGCGCCGAGTCCTGCGAATAGCGCTCAGCGCAGTACAGCTACTGCGCAGAGACGATGCCGGTTCAGCTCTGCACAGTAGCCGAACTGGCATCGTGGTTCGTGGGATGTCAGCGGTAATCTACCGTTGACATCCCCGGCTAACACCCGCGGTCAGAGAGGGCTTCGACCAATGCAACCGCAGCATTTAACCTGCCTTCCGGGGGTCTTACCCCACGATCGGCGTCCCCACTCCATTATCAAGGGGCGCCAATCGCTAATATGGCATCTCTGGGGTCCGATCGGGACGCCTGAAGGCAGTGCCTTTAAGATGGCATCTGTGACGTCATCTAAAAGGCACAGTGTCAGCCTATGCATGTGCATAGGCTGACACTGCTAATACCCTGCAATACATAAGTATTGCAGAATATTACCATGAACAAGCAATCACATGATTGCTTGTTCGTGTCCCATGGTGGATCAAGTAAAAAATGTAAAAAAAAAAAATGTTTTTCAATAAAAAATAACTTTATAAATCACTAAAAATGCCCATAAGCCCCAAAACACATAAAGAGACATAGAATGCTCAAAAAAGTCTAAATCATAACACAAACCCCACATATATAGTATTACCACGTAGAATAAATAGTATCACATACGTAGAATAAAACTAAATAACTATTGAACCCGTATGATGAACGCCGTAAAAAAAAACTTTAAAAACCCGCCAAAAATTATGATTTTTACCTATTGAATCCCACTAAAAATGCAATTAAAAGTGATCAATAAAACATATGTACTCCAGAATGATACTGTTGCAAAGTAGAACATGTCCCGCAAAAAACAAGCCATCAACCAACTCTGTAGCCAAAACGTAACAATGTTATGCCCCTTGGAAGACGGCGATGCACAAATAACAGATTTTCCCCCACATTGGGGTTTTATTTGGCAAATTTAGTAAAAAATAAGAAAAAATATTCATGTCTGGTATCTCCGTAATCGTATCGACCCATAGAATAAAGATAACAGGATTATTGGGCTATATGGTAAACACGGGGAAAAAAAAGTAAAAATTCCAGTACAGAATTGATGCTTTTCTACTCGTGACCTCAAAAAAGTTCCTAAATTTTCAACAACCCCAAAAGAGTAAAACTGGAAAAAGCATCTCAACCTGAAAAAAATTTTTTTGGCCCCAATAACAAAAAAGCGAAAATTTTATAGCCTTCAAAAGGGGCCAATGAGGAAACTAAAATCCTGGCAGCTGCAGGGCGCACCTTCCCTTCTGCGCCTTGCTGTGCACCCATAAAACGGCCACATGTGGGGGGTCTCTGCACTCGGTAGAAATTTCATAACAAATTGTATGGTGGGTTTTCTCTTTTTATCTTTTGGAAATGTGTAAATTTTAGGGCTAAATGAACATATAACTGACAAAATTTGACCATTCTAAATTTCCCCTCCATTTTGATTCAATTACTATGAAGATCTCAAGGGGTTAACAATCTTCCTAAAAGCTGTTTCTTATAGCTTGAGGGGTGCAGATTTAAAAATGGGTTGATTATATAGGGGGGGTGTAATGCTAAATATGTAAAATTTTATTTCAAACAGTATTTATCCCCAAAATAGTCAATTCTGAAATAATGGAAAATCGCTATTTGATTTGTAAGCCGCGTGACTTCAAAATAAATTATCCAGACATTTTAAAAATTATGAAAATATAAAGTAGATATATGGGAAATTTTATTTGGCAAGTTATTTAGGTGGTAAATCTATCTGCGTGAAAACGCAATGATTTCGAATTTCAAAAATGGCAAATTTTTCAAAAAATTCATCATTTTTTCTTTTTTTTTGGTAAATAAACGCCAAAATTTACCACTTAAATGAAGTACAACATGTGGGGAAAAAACAATCTCAGAATCGTTTAGATAAGTAGCAGTGTTCAAAAGTTATAACTATATAAATAGACGCATGTCAGAATCCAAAATATGGGACTGAGCCTTAAGCTACAAAATGGCTGCGTCCTTAAGGGGTTAACAGGTGTCTGCACTGTGTCACACACTATCATTTTTGCCGCAGCTGCACTGGCTTCCATGCAACACAGTTTTGTTGGATGATCTGACTGATTCGGACTGAGCACAGGATTTTTGGGATTTTTATCATTGGTTTTGCTGGGCTTGGCTTTGTTGGTGTTAAAAAACTTTGCATCTTTTTATGTTTTTTTGGAACTTGTTAATGTCAAAAAGTCACACAGGGCAATTCTCACCAGTGGAACATAAAAGCAGTATCCGAGTACAAGACCAGTATTAGGTTTATGTACTACAATTTTAAACAAAGTCACATAAAAAGTAGCAAAATCATTTTAGGCTCCTCATGCTGTATGTTATCCACATGCTGTTGACAAAATGTTGCAAAATCAGCCATCAGTGCAGAAGAACACTACAGACAGATTTATTAAAGGGCCAAAGCCACTTTAACCCCTTCATGACTGCCATGCGGCTATTTGTCCTGCACCGTGGCACCTAGAAACACAATCCAGGTGTTATAATAAACAGGAGAATGGTTTGGGATATATTGAGGTGAAAAGTGTTCCCCTCTCAAGTCTTTCAGCTGAAGGCAAAATGTAGAAAGAGCTGCAAGAAAGTCTTAACATAAAGTTTGCAGCAGTACATGCACCCTCTGCCTCTGTAGCTGAACTTGGGGAAAGGGTGATGGGAAAATGCTCTACATATTTATAACATATTTTGGTAAAAGTTTAAAGTTTTTTTAACAAGTAGTAAAGCTGAATAATCGGAAAAATGACACTTGTAGTCATTTATCGGCTAATTTTATAAAGAAAAAAACATGTAAGTAATAAAGCTATCCTGCCAAGTTAAAGGACATCTACCATCAGATAACCTTCAGATAGACATCTGCCATCAGATAGATGCTTATACTTACCTCGCCGTCCAATAACCTTTTTTTATCCTTTTGAACAGCCTGTGGCGCATCATAATTCCTCTGATAACTATTTTATGTACTCCCCCAGCCGATTGGCATGCACACACTAAGCTGAGAGGGCCAGTGACATCCCTGGCTCTTTCTTTGCTATTCTTGTAATATCATAGCATTATATAACTACATTCTGCTATGATCACATATAGCATGAGAATAGCAGAGAGAGAGAGGGAAAAGTCACCTTAGTGTGCGCATGCCAATCGGCCGGGAGGTAGCGCGTAAATTACTTATTGGCAGAGCCATTAAGCTCTCATTATTATGATATTAAAAAACTTTCCAAAGATATTGTCATTTAAAGAAGCACATAACAGAACTGCAAAAATTGACCTGGACGTTCAGACACCAATGACACCTCAGTCACAAAGGGCTTTATAAGGGCAGCGGAGCTCCAAAGACAGTCTAAGAATTGCCAAAAAGTACACCAGTGCTATGTTAGACTCCACAGATGGACAATTTTGTAAAGAACATTGTTAGAACATAGAGTTTAGAATATCAACTACATACTCATTTGTGTCTCCCATTGACTCAATACAGGACACTCTCCTGCACATTTCCTTGTAGACCTCCGGACCATCCATACCTGTGAATTGAAACACAAAGCAAAGTAATGTAACACAGGTGCCAAAAGTAAAGTTAACATTTGCAGGAGGAACCTACCATCAGATCTAGTTCCGATAGTAGATTCCTCATGTGAGGTTTCCTTTAAAGCAAACCCGTCATCAGAAATTGACCTAATAAACTACTGCCAGTTTGTTGGAAAGTAGCAGAACACATTCCAGATTGTGTTTTTTTCACGACCCAGTGTGGTGGCATCACCTAGAAAATCAACTTTGAAGTGAGTTGTAAATTGGTTGTATAAAGTCAAAGAGGTGGGACTTTAATGCTGAAATCTAGCTCTCTCTTCCTCAGAAAGCACCCTTCATTGTAATTGTTGGACCTACATCCAGAGACATCACTAACCAGATCTCCTGAAGTCCGATGCATGATATCAATCACAGAGGATGAGGGGTTCACAGTTTCTCACCTGGACTTCAGTGTTAAACTCTCCTTCTCCTTGACTTTATACAACCAATTTATATCTAACTTCACAGTTGGTTTTCTAGATGAGGTCAACACCCTGGACCATGAAAGAAACAAAAACTAAAAGGTATTATGCAGCCGAACAATATACTAGTAGTGGTTTATTAGGCCAATGTCTGATGACAGGTGTCCTTAAAGAAATGTTTAAAAACTGTGCATATGAACACCTATCATATGCCAGCTTTAAAAAATGTTTATGTACATTTTTACTCCTTCACGCTGTGCTGTTAATCTTTAAGTATTCTAAATTAGCAGCCTCTGGGCTCCATGACAGTGCAGTAATAGTAGCAAAATGTATAGTAGCTGTACACAAATAATTTTATTATTTGCTAAACAGGTTGTATATAAGTATAATTTGAGTTTTTGTGCAAGGACCTTCCAGCCCTGCCACCCATGAAAAAATGAGCAGCAGAAATTTGGGGTGGGCACAGCAAAAAACAATGTAATATATGAATAAGCCAATATATGAAATTAAGCAAGCAGTAAATCTAAAGTGAACTGTCATGGATCAAATAGGTTCCTCCAGTATACAGACACAGGAGGAGATTTATCAGGACTTGTATGCCAGTTTTTATGAAAGATGAGCCAGCTAATTTACCTAATGAAGGTATGTGGGCATTAAGTATTTTAACTGCTTAATGCCTTCCCAACAGTATTGCAATATAATGTGTATATCAAGATCTTTTATTACAGCCTGCCTCCAGCTTGCTGTTCTAGCGAGTGTCAAGTGGCAGCCTTAGGGGCCTCCCAGAGGCTCCCAGCTGTCATGAAAACCAATCAGCAACTCTTGATGATGTTGTAGGGTTGTAGGGGTGCCGATTGGCAGTAATAAGGCTGCTGTTTAGGTTAACTGCCATGACTGTTGGCAGCACCTGTAATATATAATAATGTATAAAACAGCAGATATCTGGCCTGTATGGAGAGGGAACAGCCTATGAGCCTTCTCCATATAGCCCTGACCTCTAAATGATGTATATTTACAATGGCCCAACAGCCCTGACCTCTAAATGATGTATATTTACTTGGCCCAACAGCTCTTGAATTCCAAAAATTATTTAGTGCATATAATATACACTCAAGAATTGTTCTAGAAATTTCTGATCTAACTTCTAATCAAAAAGTGGTGTCAATTCACCTAAATGTGATTGTTTGGAATCACATTCATACATTTAATTCTCAATTTAATTAATGGGACAGTAATAACAATTTTTCTTGGACAGGGACCGGTAGTGTAGTTGACTTTCCTGGAGATTAAAATAACCATTAAAATAACCATATAAAATGATATATGTTGTACATCATCTATTACATGACTAGTCTCTCACAAAAGACATTGCGGGGTATTTATTATCAACTTTCCGCCAGAAAACTGGCATTTTCTTTTGTTGTCTTTCTGTGCCTATTGCACCTTTATGTTATTAATGAAGTGTTAGCTCCAAAATATATGTCCTTTCCTGAAATGCATGGCTTTTCTTTTTTTTGGGCACACAATTTGATCGTGACTTTTTCCCTGTGCTGCTAGTTTCCCCACACTGTTTTTGGCACAATTTTTAGCGCACACTTAAAGCTGCAAAAAGCTGCTCTATGGAGTTCTATTTCACCATCATGAATGTGGAGATAGATCTAACCCTTTTCAATTGTGTACCAATTCAATAACGCCTTGTTCCACAATCCCAGTAAAAATGATAACATTATTGGTGTGCCAAAAAAACACAGACCTTGCCCCAAGATTGATAAATGCCCCACATCATCCATGATCTGAATGCTGGGATATTTGGAGCTCTGTGTGTATGTGCATGTATGTTATACCTTTAAACTGTAGCTTTGTAAAGCGGAGTTCTTTGTCATGATCTCTTAGCAGATAATGGAAATCTTCCCAGGTCAGCTCATTCTTATTTTCGAATCCTGCCTCCTTAAACATAACTTCTATTGCTTGCTCAGCTTGATCTTTAGTTAGGCAGTTGTTAGATATTTCAATGAAAGATCTAAAAAAACAAATAATGTTACATTGTATCCAAATCCAAATGTTTGAAAATGGCAACTTTGGGGTATATTACATCAATTTAATCTACAAAACATAAAATAAGTTCTGTACACAGTTGTGTCCATCGGTAGCTATTCGAGATGGTGCAAGATAATCTTATTCAAAAAGAACCATTTTAAGATACTATTTTACAAGATGTACAAGATATAACAAGATTTTACAAGATATATTTCTTTATCCAGTCACCTAGGGGTCATTTTTAAATTGCCTTTAAGAGTTCTCTAACATGTTGCTTTATAGTATTGATTTTTTTTTGAAAACTCTTTAACAAACATTCTTCCAGACTAAAAAAGGGTCCGATATACTCATAAGGGGGTGATCCGAGGAAGCAGTGACTGCAGCAGGAAGCATGGCAGTCACCGCCAGCATATGGTGTGGGAGTGGCTTGGTCCAGCGTTCCAAGGGCTATGTACTGCAGTGTTTGCTAGCTTTGTTGGTATGTTCCGATAAAGCTAGCAATTTAACACTGCTGTCAATGGGGTAGGGCTAGGGAGCTGCTTACTTTAGTAAGTGCCCCTAGAGGGATTAGTCCTCTAGACTTAAAGTGAACCTGTCACCCCACTAATCCCCCCAAACTTACAAACGGTATCTTCTTATGTAATATGTATGTCCCCGTGAGGTGTTTTTAGCATAATTCTATGTTGCGGCATGAATAAAAAAATCATCTTTTATTCTTTTGTAGGAAGCATTCACACAGTCAGATAACCCTGCCTCCTGCAGTCAGGTAACTCCACCTCCTGCAGTCAGGCTGCTCTGCCCACTCCATGCATCCATGACCGGGCTGACTGTCTGAATGCATCCTACAAAAGAATAAAAGATGATTCATCATTCATGCTGCAGCCTAGAAATATGCTGAAAACACCTCCAGGGGACATGTCAGCATTAAGCATGATAAACAAAGGACACTCACCCATAGACCCAGGCACTGTGACTGTGGTAATCTTGTATTTATTATCCATAGCCTCCTTCCTTCTAAAATTAACTTTTAACATTATGCTAATGAACCAGGTTTGGGGGACCTCTGGGGGATGTTACCAGAAGCCCTATATTCTGTAACTGCACAGGCTGTTACACTCTAAAGGAGCACTTCAATTGACCAGTGCTTACTGGTCAATTGCTGCTGCGATTGCAGGAAGTGACAGTGAAACAGCCCGTGTAGATACTGTAACAACGGCGTCTTATAACAAGGCCTAACATTAGCATGAATTTACATTTTGCTTTTGGAAGGGAGAATGCCATGGATAGCAAATATAAGAAGATTACCAGAATCACAGTGCCTGGATCTATGATTAAAGGGGCATTCTAATCAGGCCTTTCACATTTAATTAAATGAATCTGAAATATACAAACATTTCTTCAATTCTTGCTAAGAAAAATCCACCAGTGTGAAAATAATTTAAAGAAAGTATCCTCTTTGGGACAACATGGCTGCATTTATGAGAAATTATCATAACACAGATATATTTTTTTAATGCATCCAAATGAAGAAATGTGTGTACTGTATATTAATTTTCAATTAATTGTCAGTGCCCAGATTTATCCTGGTTTATCATGATTGATTTTGATGGTAGATTTTAATGCACATTTTTCACTATTGTATTGTTACTGAATATCTCACAGTTCTGTAAAATATTATGCTACTTGCAAAAAATATTATGTATGCAGTAGAAATATATTACTTTAGCATATTAAAGAATTCCTCCTTTGAAAGAAATCCATTCCCATCAATATCATACATGGTGAACATGAGTTTTGTTTTCTCCTCGGGAGAGCCTACGATGGAAAAATAAAAAGTGAGACAAGACACATTAAACTAACTATATATATATACATATAAACACACGGAAACAACCAATGTTTTTTTTTCATTTCTGCGCCATTTGCGCCTTAATTTATGCAGTGTCCGTGCCACAATATAGTTTTTTTCTGACATTCATGACTTGTTCTATTTTGTGGTGCAAAATTATGCTGCCACTTGTGAATCCAACAGTTTTCTGGCGCTTCTATTTTTCCGATTCGTTTTGTGGCGCAATTTGTGGCACAAAAAAAAAACTAAAGCAAGTCTAGGGAGTTCAAAACCTTTTAGTTCATGCTCCAATTCATTAATCCTTTGCGCCGTCCTACTGAAAAATGTAGTATGGTTTCAGCGCCACTCTGTGGCAAAATAAATATATGCCCCTCATAGATTTATGCAAAATTAATTAAAGTGCAAGTTATTATTCAAACCTTGTAGGGAAAAGTGTTTAATAATTGCTATAGTAGTACATAGTGTATAATACAGAGATTTAATATACAGAATAATGGGGAGTATTTATCATATGTCGCTGCTTGTGTGCCAGCGTATGATAGTCTCGCCACCTCTCCAATGCAGTTGATACATAAAGTGGCTTAGGCCTCTTGATGTATCCGGCAGGGGGCCACGCAGCATTTTATTTCTATGCCAGGTAGGCCAACCGGCAACTTTGCCAGCAAGTGAATTTTTTCACGCTGGACCACTGTTCCCCTTCGCATGGAGGTGGCGGAAAGGGGAAAATAAAGTGCTAGCGATAAACCCCACCCCAATAATAGTAATTAAAGAGTAATGCAGCTTCAGATATTACTATAAGAAAGTCAGTGTTATAATACTGTATCTTGTACAGTATATGATTTTAGGGTCTTAATATATATTGTAATAGAGCTGCACATATTCTCTATATGCCATAAGGGGACTCTATATATCCCTTGTGTCGCTTTATATAATGGAATTTGTCTCTATATTTCTGTACAACTATTAGTATGTACATGAAGGACATTGTAGTCAGTGACTAACCTTTCATTAAAATGAGTAATATATTTAAGAACTCTATGAATGAGAGATATCCATTTCCATCTTCATCGGCCAGAGAAAACATTGACTCCACAAACAAGGAATGAGGCTTCAGTCCCAGGGAGTCTGCAAACTCTGTTCTGCTCAGTTCACATTTAAGAGCCTCTTTCACCTTCAAGGAGCTTCCCGCAGAGAAACTTTCAATGCCTGACTGATCAATGTTAAGAACCTGCAGCGTTAGAAAATGGATACAAAGAAGAAAGAGAGAGCATATGCTAAGATCAATATATGCTGAAGACACTATCAAGTGTATCAAACCTTTGCTTTCCTAATACATGAGAAAAGTATTGAAATATTTTCCAGAAACATTCAGTAATGTATTCGCTGTAACATGAAAAATATGAAGAAATATCAATGAAAAAGGTCAATAAACAGACTATGTATTCTACTGTGCGGAAATTTGATGTTGCTATATAAATAAATATTATTATTATTATCATTATTATTATCATTATTAATCTGTGTGTCACATTTGAAGCAAATTTTGCAAAAAAAAATTTATAAACAGAATATAGTTTAAAAAACTATATTAAGTTATCTTTATAGTACCAGTTTGCCACTTCAAAAGGATTAGTTAAGGACAGCTTCAGGAAGTGCTACAGACCCTTATCTCCTTTTCCTTAGTCTCTTTTGTCTTCAGATAAGTATTTTGGGTGGTTTGCCTCTGTGATGCTTAAAGTAAATTAACAACACCAATGTGTCTCCTAGTTTTACTGTTAAACAAAAATATGTAAATTGAAATGGGTTTCCTCTCAGACCCTAAATTGGTGGGGTTGCTCCTATTGGTGGGACTTTTTTGGCATGTAATGTGTTTATGTCAGATACACCTGAGATGGTAAAATCTTTTTAAAAGCTGTTGCCCATAAGCAAGTTTGGTCTGACAAACTCACTCCGTGCACATACGGGATTTAGAAAGCCTATACAAAAAAGTAAAAAAAGTAAAATAAAACTGTTTCATCAAAAGCAGATTTACAAATTTAACCATATAATCATTTAACCATATAATCCTGTCCAGTCTGCTTCACCTAAACAATACATAGAATTTAAATGCCATATGCATAAACCTCTAGTGCTGGATGTCCCACTACAGTGACCGACACACCAATGCACGTTTCGGCATGCTGCCTAAGTATATGAAGAAAAGACAGCTTATAATAATAATAATAATAATAATAATACACCTGATGTATATAAAAATAATGGTTGGCGCCTCTCTATTAGGCGCATGTGAATGAACATGGCATCCAACCCCACCCACCAGATAACTCCGGTCATGTGTTCCAAGCATGTGACAACCTTAAATCACATTAGGATACAAACTACACTGTGTGATCTGGATGTTGGAGGAAGTAGGCCATGTCCGCACATGGAAATAACAGGCTGTACATTCACATAGGGAAAGACCTATCACCATAAAAATAGATGACTCTTTCAGAGTGGCAAATTAATTAATATTGATAACATGACAATAATTCAAATACAATAGGACCATAATACATATGTAAAATACATTGTGGCAATAAATAAATAACAGTGACGTGATGCATTGTGACAATAATTAAATAACAGTAATGAAACAACATGATTAAAATAAGTGACATGTACTCATGCGTGGATATTGTGATTAATAAAACCTACACAAATCAATGGACCACATTTATTATGCAGAATTCTGGCATAGACTGCACATAAATAAATGTGTAAGCTAGTTGCACAAATATTTATGAAGTGTCTGCGCTAGTATTGTGTCGTACACTGCAACATAATCCCGCGCACAGAAAGAGGCTTTCCACTGCGTACTTGCACCGACCGCCACATTTATGTCGGCAAGTCTGACAGAAATGTGGCGCACGCCCCTTGAGCTTTGTGCACCAGAAAAAATGTGGTGCACACAGTTCCTGCACTTCCGGTCCTCATGGATGCATTGCCCGGTGCATGATAGTAAGGCAAAGGGGGGGATTTACTAATTATGGCGCAAGCACGACTGTCAGCATAGGAGATCAGTCTTCGGAAAGCACAGCCCGATGTTTTAAAGTGGCGCACGGCTGTAAGTAAATAATGGGTAGGCGGTAATAATCAGTCGTGTGTCATTAAAATGCCAATATCATTGAGATGTGCGCCAAAATCTTACATGGACTGCGCCATAATTTAGCTCATTATAAATGATGCGCCACAATTCTGCGCCAAAAAAAACTAAAGATCCCGGCATTTCTTAGGCGCAGATATGATAATACATGTCCCCCAAACTGTTTGCCTTACTGTTAGTAAATGTGGGCTAATGTGTTTGTACATAGATTAAATATGAATATAAAAAAATGTCAAAATATAAAAAAATATTAATGTGAAATCATAAAAGACATCAATTAATATGAAGTAAAGTGCTACAAATAACTAGATGTAAACCATCAGTGAAATAAATTGCTGTGCACATACAGGATTTACCAGACTGAACCCAGAATCTCTGGACTGTGCTCAGCATGTCTCTTCTCTTCAGGGATTCTAGGACTGGGCTGGTAAATCCTGCCTTGACAGTGCATAGAACAGTTTTTTTTATGAATTTCACCATAAAACCACTGTTGAACTAGATTGAAATTGTCACTAAACTATGGATAAGACACTCTATATTTCCACACTTTGTAGAATAGTTGAGAGATTTGTCCCTGCGTCAAACCTGAAACCATTCCACAAGCATCAGAAAGTAGCCAAAATTAATTTCCATCCAATTTCCTGCAGAGATCAACCTTTACATTTATTTCCGCACTGGGATCCACAGCACTAATTGATATCTCACTTGTTTGCAAAAATCTCCAATGTGTGCATGAGATTATCATAAATCTCATACACTACAATGCAACTGTATTACACAATGGATTTTCAATGCTGTAATTCGAATTATGATAAATATGTTGTTTTAGGTTCTTTTACTGATGTAAAAACAACATATTCACTATAATCCAGGTAATGAGGTTCACTGAAAAACAACAGGATCTTAGAGCAATAAAATCTATGTAAAGAGCTGAGGTTGTAATTTTCTACTTATTGACTTTTCAGTTTGCCAACCTGTCCAACAACGTTTAGGTTATTATCAAGATTTAAGGTTTCTTGAGAACGACTAATGTTACTGGGAATATTGAATTTTTTCCTAAGATAGTTTAAAGAATTCAAAAGCAACCTAATTTATTCTGTCTTCTGTTTATGAAGACCGCACCTAGGTGCAGGCTGAGCCAGAAAAAATATGTTGCCAGGTTATCAATAATGTATGAACCATTTCTGTAGAACTAGAAGAAGTCTAAATATCAAATGAAACTTCTCAAAACAAGTCACCTCTTTAATTTCCCTTTTTCAAATTCGTTTGCGGAAATGAATTCCTAAAAGAATGATCCTTCCAGAAGACTATTTGTCATGGAAGGAATGGTATATGTGGAATGGTATTCTTAAAAAGTTTGTGGAATATTTTTTAGAGCTTGTATGCAAACAGACCGGCATTGCAGCGGAGTGGGCCGGCATGGGGAATTTCTGCCCTGAGCCTGTTCATCACTACAGCCATAAAATGTTCAAACCTAGAGCCTCCTGAAATATCTAGAGGGGCAGGTTTCATCAAATGCCAGTGCATAAATTGGTGGTGTATAATGAGTTTATAATAAATTAGACATCTAGGAAATGAAACCATATTCAATAACAAATTAAGTCTATGATAAATGTTCAACTTCTGTTATGTATGATATGTAGATATGATATTTAATGTAAGTCTGTGTAAATTGTCAACAGGAGGTTTGGGAACTGTCATAAGATAGGAAAAGATGAAAAGATTTTTTTTTAAACTTTATAGATGTTCCATCCATAAGAGACTTACAACCCTTAGAACTGGTTTATCAGGTCAATCATTTCATCTTGTTATGTACAGTAAGTGGTTTTAAAGATCAACAACAAAACCCTGTCACCAGTATCTTTGGGTAATGTAGAAAGTAAGACATGCAGTGGCACCAGCAGCTCTCGGCTCATGTTTAGCCTCTTAGATGACATTAACATTTTATTGTACTATGACCGTTGCTGTAAGGTCCGTTTCACAGGGGAGGGGGGGAATCAAAGTCAATATAAATCAAGGTAAAGTGGGAAGCAGGTGTAATTAATTGAGAGCATATTTGGTCTCTACCTCTGATGTGTAGAAATGATCATGGACTTCTACCAATCCCCTTTTTTATACTTTTTATTGGATAAGTTTTAAAGGAGTTGTATCACCTGTTTAAGTTATTACTATCCATTGGTTAGAGGACAACAAGCTGGTCAGTGAGAATCCAAATCCTGTAGAGCAGGGGTCCAATTCTCCTTAATTGATGGACAGGTGGACTAAGAATTCATCCGGCTGTGCCTTTCAATATATTGCGTCGATATCTCTGGCACACCCATTCACTGTCTGTGGTAGTGCCAGTGATAACTAAGTGCTGTGCATGGCAATTTCCAACACTTTTTTTCAAACTTAATGCAGTGGCAGAATGCCTTCTTGTCCTGCTGCTCCACCCATTAGTGAGAAAAGGGCCCCCATTCATGGCCTTCTTCTGGTGATTGGTAGGGTTCCCGACAGTAAGACCCTCATTCATAAGCTTATTATCCCCTTTCCTGTAGATTACAGAGATGTTAAATAGTAGGAAAACACTGTTTATCTGATTCAAACACCACATGAAATGGCTCAGCCCATAGACTTATCTCAGTTGTTAATGTTGATACTTGCTTTAGCTTTAGGATTCATCATTACTTTAGCTATCATTCTAGCACTTAAAGGAAACCTACCATAAGGAATTTATCTTAAGTATATCTGATGGTAGAGTCCCCCTCCTGCCTCTGTCCTTATCTGTAATTTAATAATCCTGGAAGCTAACCTAATTGGTTAAAAACTTTATTTTAGTATATGTAATATTTTATCTCAGCAGCCCTTTTTAATCATCAGTAGGGTGCAATAGAGGAATTCCCAAGTTTGTAGGTGTTAAATATATTTTTCGTTTTTTCATTACAAATGTAGTTGTGAGCCCCATCGGGACAGGGACCGATTTGACAAGCTTTGTACTGTGCTGCGTAATCTGTGTGCGCTATATAAATAAAAGAATTATTATTATTAATATTATTATTATTAGTAAAAGCTTCCATTAGCAAATCACAAAAAATCAGACAGTTAGTTGTTAGATGGAAACATTTCCAGGTTTAATTACCTGAGCAAAAGAATGTCTGAAAAAAGTCTCCAGTATCTGACTTCTTTGTTTTTTTGTTACAGCTTCATTGAGTAGACTGTCCTCATCCAATCTTCCCTCTTTTAAAGAAAACCCGTTTTCTTGTAACTGATTAATAAAACTTGTACATTCATCTTCATTATAAAAGTACAGAACCTAGGTAAAATGAAAAAAAAAAAACATTTTGAAATTTGTAAAATAGCATCAGCATAAAAACTATTGAGTTGCAAAAAAAAAAAGATTTAGCTTTTATTGAGAAAATCTATGGTTGAAATGGAAAAAAACTTGCCCAGTTTTACTTGTAAAATCTGAGCAATAGGGGGTACATCAGGCTTGCAGTCAGGTCATGGTGCACCAACATTCATTTGCCATAGGCCATAATGCCATTTCAAGGCCATATGTTTAATCTATATGTTACCGTTTGTTACCCATAGAAGAGCTCAGCCATAGCACAGAACCACCAGTTGACCCAACAGTTAAAATTTAACTATAATGCAGCAGAATTGCTATTTTTCCCATTCTTTGGGGTTATTTCACAAATGGAGAAGCCATTTTGGCATAGAAATGTTCTTCAGGATTATTTTAATCTGAATTCTGTGCTTTGGTTAATACCAAGTGACCACATTGTTCTATGTAAATGCTTATACAGATACATTTTCAAGTGGTGATGTCCTTATTCAGTTTATCTAAAGGTGTTAATGAATAAAAGATACAAAGTGACCACCTCTATGAGAAGACTACCCAACATGAGTTTTCTCTTGAGGCTGAGGCTGCAGTTGTCACTTACCGTATCATATTCATTGGGTACTTTTAACAGCAGTGTACGGCAGCCATGATTATTGGATTGAATGACATTAAATTGCTGATGGTTCTGCATATTAATTGTACGAATCACTGTGAATCTACTGTCCAAAACTCTGATCACTTGTTGTGAATGGATTTGTAAAAGGACAGGGCAAAGCGGTTCATTTGATCCTTGCCATTCTTGAGCTGAAAAATGTTAAAAACAAATTTAATATTATGAAGATAGGCTACAAATATCTGAACCAGGAGCATAACCACATTGGAAGTAGCCATAGCAGTTGCTATCGGGCCCGGTGTGTCAGGGGCCCTTGGCATTTATCCTTACACACTAATGAGTGGAGGATGTGTACATTGTACAGCATAATATGTATATAATAGTACACAGCCTTAATTGGCAGCTCAGATAAGATATATCGGGGGAGGGGACAGCTGAATGACAGGACATCAGTGCAGAAATTTATAAATGTGTGCATAATTGTATAAATGTGTGTAAGAGTGTATAAATGTGTAATAAAAGTATACAAATATTTACATTTTCTGTGGGGGTAGGGGGCGTAATTCAGAAGTCATTGCCAGTTACGCCCCTGATCTGAACAGCAGGAGGCTGACACCAGGCCTCCTCTCGGATCAGCTACTGGTACTTGCTTCATGATTTCAGTACACAGAGAGTGCATGAGCCAGAAACGGATGTCTCCGTCCAAAGTGTAGTGCAAATTTGACTTGAGTGACTTGAGTCACCTGCTTCTAATCCCATCCATTGTATAATGAATGCACTGCCAAAATAGACACTATACAATTCTGACCTAAATGGCAGTCTTAAAAATGCACAGTATGTTTTAGAAAATGAATAGAAAATGTATTATTTATTTAATACTCAGTTGTTACAATAGCAACAAATTAGGGTAATCATTACAAAAATCATAAACGAAAAAAAAAGTGGTCCCAGCATATAAATGTGTCTATATACTGGTAGTACCATGGGCTTAACATAACTAGGAAATTATACTTCTCCACCAAGAACATTAAAAGATAGAGATTACACCCAATCACTGATGATAGAACGTGTAATAAAACTTGTGGTCTGGACATACATGTCCATAATAATAATAATAATAATAATAATAATGATAATAATAAATAATGTGACAGAGAAGTAAAATTTGTTATGCACAAAATAAGTCCTCACACTGCTCTGTACTCTGAAAAATTAAAAAGTTATGGATTTTTGAAGGTGGAGAGCGAGAAATTAGAGAAAAAAACCTGCGCCCTTAAAGGGTTGATGATATCCTGAGGATATTGTCTGTCGTAAAAATATGTAAAATGCATAAAAATGTATGCTATGAAGATGACTTTATTTAAGATCCGACAATACTTACCAGCGATACCTTCAGCAGATAGAACTGTTTTCATACTGGATACAGCCTGCTTATTTTGGATTTTTTTGAAGTCTCTTTTACGGGATTGAGCAACAGCACAAGCAATAAAAAAACTAACTGAAATCATAAGGATAAAACACAGAAAATGTGAGACTAAATATAAACCATCATGAAATTGAGGAATTTTTTATTGTATTTTTTTTTAAATAACATAAACTGCTGTTCCCTAGAACCTGTAAGATACTCTAGGAATAAGCCCAATTAAGTTGGATATATTTCTGTGACAAATACTAAATACATATAGGGGCACAATTACTTACAGGGTCGCTGAAAGTGCATAATGCACCGTGCCGCGATTCACTACGATCGTGCGCCCACTCAGTCAAGCTCAGGTCCAACAGAGTTCACCATTTCTTTAGAGGTGCCAGTAAGTGCTTGGACTTGCGACACAATTTGAAAGTTAAATCCTGCGTTCAGTCAGAATCATTCAAACTTTCCAAAGGCACGGTCCCTAATTTGTGCTGCATGGAAGCAACATTTAAATACCTGTGCAAGCTGTTTAAGCCCCGAAAATGGTACACAGTTCGACAAAAGTGTGCAGCATGACCCTTAGTATATGAGCCCTATAATATTCAAAAAATTGTGCACTGTGACTATGGCTATAGACTATTTTATAAGTATCTGTTTTTAGCACATTCAACACAACTGCCTTTTTAGCCACCAATAGGTTGCGCCCAACACTCATGACTTTCATAATACTAATCTTCATCTTCATCTAAGACGTGATTTAACTTTAATAATAAATATACCTATTTAATTCTGCAGTCATTCACTTCTGCTAACTTTCTGTGTAACAATATAGCGAAATTTACCAACCTAGAGGGAAAGCACAAATAATCACAATAAGGCTGCTGTATCCAATAACGCATCCCTCAAAGTAATCAATCGCAGTGAGGCGAAGGCAAGATGGAAACACTGTAGCTTTTTCTGGCTGAGGACATGGATCACCTAAAAATGGAAAGATATTATAGTCATGTAATGCAGTTAGAAGGTTTTTAATGAATTACATTTTAAATAAATCAAACATGCTCAGAACCCCTGCCATTAACACCAGCACCTTCTGTGGACTGTAACTCTTTAAATTCCATTGGCAAAGTTGCCTATGGCATTGAAATTACTGTGGTGCAGGGCACCATCATTTTCTTGAGGATTGTCCCTCCTCAATGACATCATTGGGAGTGACAATCCTCCCCAAAATGGTGGTGCTCAGCACTGCAAACATGTTAATGTTGGGGTGCACACGGCTGCAGCTATCTGAGTGCAGCTGGCGACCTTGCCACCAAAATTTAAGCAGTTAACATCCGCACCAGCACGAATTGCGAGTGTTACTAGTTACGGGTTCTGACGGGATAACTCATCATCAATAAACTCAAGCAGCATTGTAAATAAGTCTTGGCTTAAAAATTCCATATCAATGTTAGAAACAAATGATGTAAAAAGGAAAACCATCAACTCAGGTTTTTGCCAGAAAAGGTGATTCTACAAGCTATTAATTCATGGTGGTACTATTTTTGTCTTCTCCATTTTGACTGCACTTTTCTTAAATAAAGTAAATTGGAATTTACCTAATTTCAAGACCTTTTAATATCTAGATTATTTTTAGCTGTCCTGGGAATTATAAACTTTCTTTTCCTCGTTACTGTACACTACAATATGATTGAGACTGTGATCATAGACTTGTGAGTGCAAGTTCCAACTAGTCATTAATCCAATGATGCAATAATGACTAATATCACCTTTTAGCCTAAAGGTATATCTTTGAAGCTACCTTCAATTCATTATTGATAACACCCAAATTGTATTCACAATGTGCTTTCCACAGAAGAAAAATAAGATTTACCTGTTTACCTGGAAAATGGTATATAATCTCTAAAGAAGAGTGAAGAAATCAGGCGATACCTTTTTGAGGCTAACTGAATATATTTGATTGTGGAGCTTTCGAGAATACTAGTTCTCTTCGTCAGACATGATGTTATGCATGAAACAGAAAATTCACAGCATTTTATACACACTAAACAGTGATCATCAAAGGATATTAAAAAAACCTCTAAAACAACAGATTGATAAAAACAGGGACATCTTATTTACAACAGGATGGCAATAAAAACATTAAAAACCTATGAGGCGAGACACATGAGTCCTGGCTCTTATCTGCTTGTGGCCTCCAGGTCAGAGGTAGGAGGTCATGAAGCTGGCACCCCTGGTAGTCACTTATAGCCCACAACTGGAGATCCTACATCACATTGCCAAGGAACTCCAACCTATCCTACATAAAGATACAAGACTAAAGGAAATATTTCCAGTCCCTCCTCTCCTGTCCTTCCGGCAACCACCAAACCTGAAACAACTGGTTGTCCGGAGTGCCCTGAGACCTCCATCAGAAAATGGTGCCAGTACATTTGCACGGGTGACCAGGTACCTGTACCTCAATCACAGCAGGTACATCAGATCAAGGGAACCTTTTCCTGCAGGTCCTCTAATGTGGTCTACCTTATTATGTGTCAACAGTGTCCAACCACAGGCCTTTATGTTGGGGAAACAGGTCAGAGACTCCATTAACGTATGAACTCACACCGATCTGACATTAAAAATGAAAGAAAAGATCTCCCAGTGGCTGCACATTTCTCCAGAGAGGACCACACTATGGAGGATTTGCAGATTACTATTTTAATGGGACATTTTAAGACACAGAGGGAAAGGAAAGAATGGGAGTATAAATTAATGAGGAGATTCAACACCTTGCAAAGTGGTCTTAACATACAGGTGGATTTTCAAGTTAGTCCAACTCGACTATCCGTACTGAAGGTGATGTCACCAGTACCTCCGTTCAAACAGATTCAGTGGAGCCGCCGGCCGGGGCTCTGTATACTGATCTGTCATCACGTGGATTTTAGAGGAGTAGGAGCGTTTAACAGTGAAAAGTCATCACCTATATCATTAATGTCATCGGTCCATGCACAGAAGGTGGCCACAATAGGAATACAACAAGAAGCAAGTTTTGAATAATATTCCGACAATTGGAAAACACCGCCGAATTGAGGTTAGTCCACTGCATGAACCAAACACTCGTATTACGATATATTAGACTCTCTCACTCAAAATCCGATTATTACATATTACACACTATTCTGTCAGCGCAGGTACTAAGTAAAAAATCCTATAAGTGTTTATTTTAGTAGTAGTGGAGAGGCACACTACCCGTACCAGCGAAGACTCAAAACAAACATAAACCAGTAACTATTTAAACTCACACGATATTACAGCAGCGCCAGTGTATTAATAGTATTCTGGTCTTAACATTCATGCCAGCTTCATGACCTCCTACCTCTGACCTGGAGGCCACAAGCAGATAAGAGCCAGGGCTCATGTGTCTCACCTCAAAGGTTTTAATGTTTTTATTGCCATCCTGTTGTAAATAAGATGTCCCTGTTTTTATCAATCTGTGGTTTTAGAGGTTTTTTTTAATATCCTTTGATGATCACTGTTTAGTGTGTATAAAATGCTGTGAATTTTCTGTTTCATGCATAACATCATGTCTGACGAAGAGAACTAGTATTCTCGAAAGCTCACCATCAAATATACTCAGTTAGCCTCAAAAAGGTATCGCCTGATTTCTTCACTCTTCTTCTGCTCTCCATGGCTAACACGGTACAAATCTACACAACCAGCATATAATCTCTAAAACACAGATTTGTTTCTACAAATCTTTTGTCTTGCTTGATTTATTTTTAATGTTTTTTTTACATTTTCCATCATCAATCCCCATTAACTAAGCTCTGGGGTGAATGACAGTATCATCTAAATAATCAAAGAGTCCTGGATAGGGAGCAGAGAGATGATCTCGAGAACCCCCCCCCCCCCCACACACACACAAGAGGCAGGATAGAGAAAGATGTAAAAAAACAGAGCGCAAGTCTCGAGTGATATTGTTAAAGTAGCGTTTAATTAAAATATGGTTCAAGACTCTCACCTGACAGTGTTGGGTAAATGAGTTTTGAGAGATGTGGATGCAGCAGCCGCATCCACGTTCCATGTACACGTTCCACTGGAGACCAGGATCCCAGGATCGTGTAGACGTATAGCATGTGGCCCGAAGCAGAAAGAAGTACAGTGCTTTGCAATTCACTCGGAGGTCCAGCATAAGATAAACAATGTTTTATTTATAAGAAATTAATATATTGATAAAAAATCATTTAAAAAGTAATAAAAGATAGGGATGTGTTTCAGCTCCGGACCAGAGCTTTCATCAGGCATGACGAGACAAAACATTTAACGAGATTATATAGACTAGGCTACCGGAGAATCTCAAAGATTATAAAAACAGTAGATTATAATAATATATGTAAGGAACGTTTATCTGATGATGGCACGAGTCGTTGCAAATGGAGCCTAGAACAAAAAGCATCGGAAAGCATACTATTCGTATCTATAGTAACACAGGCTACGGATTGCAGCAGCACTGATATCTAGAATATTGGCAATGCTGTTATTAGAGCCAACTAGAAAACGCTTGGCTGTGGACGGAAGCTACAAAGGAGCACAATGGCACAAGAGGGATGCTCATCAGAAGAAGCCGCATCAATGATTTAGGTGAGAGTAATACATTAAATGTTATATTTAGAGATGAGGAGTATACTCATCCAAGCTTGATGCTCGTTTGAGTATTAGCGTACTCGAAATGGCTCGTTGCTCGGACAAGTATTTTGACTGCTCGAGATCGAGCATTTACTCGAGAAAACACAGCGAAAAACAGTGAAGAATACAATGAAAACAGTGAACACAGTGAACACAGGATCATTTAAGTGAAGAACACAGTGAAGAACACAGTAAAGAACACATTGCAAATGTTTCCGTACATCTGCAAACCTATCTGAAGACACGCGTGTCGAACGGTGTTCTTCACAATACTATGTGAAGAACAATATGTGTAAAGAACAAATTGCAGATGTATGGAAACATCTGCAATGTGATCTTCACACATATTGTTCTTCATATACTATTGTGAAGAAAACCATTCTGCACGTATGTCTTCGGATAAGTTAGCAGATGTACGGAAACATCTGCAATGGGTTCTTCAGTGTTCTTTCAATGTGTTCTTTCAGTGAAAACATCTGCAAACATCTACAATGTGTTCTTCAGTGTTCTTTCAATGTGTTCTTTCAGTGAAAAATTCTCAAGTCTCCCATTGACTTCAATGGGGCTTGTTATTCGATACGAGCACTCGAGCATCGGGAAAAGTTCGACTCGAGTAACGAGCACTCAAGCATTTTAGTGCTCGCTCATCTCTAGTTATATTATAAAGACTCAATCACCTCATTGAGTCTGTTAGGACTCAGTGTGTTTAGCTTATAAATCCAATAGGATTCTCTATAATTCAACATTTTTACATGAGCAGATGATTTTTCTGTTATTTGTTTTATTGGCGTGACCTATGTACAATCAAAGTTGTCTTCATGTTTTAGGTTGATATGTTTAGAAAAGCTTTGTTTGAGAAAGACAATTTTCGTTTGTGGCGATGTCCATTTATCGTTTATCTTTTTAAGAATTGGGACATACCCGTACGATTACGCAATTACAACCCCCTTAGATTTCAGTATTTGTCTCACCCCTATCCCGAAAGGACCACCGATACTTACCATGCTACCCACAAAAAAAGCACTATTTCAAAACAGAATCATAAATTATTCAATGCCACTAGAAACACCAAATCTAATCAAAACTAAAAGAAAAAGAGATTTAGAGGATGCCAAGGAGGCAAGTATAGAAGAAAAAGGCAAAAGAACAAGGAAGTTAGAACCCCCACAATGCCCCCAAATCACCAGCCAAATATAAGTGAAACTGTTAAGATCTTAAATTTATCTAGCCATCTCCTTACTCCCAATGAAAAGTTTGTATTATCTAGGGGTTTAAACTGCCCCGATAAAGTCACTGATGATTTCCAACTATTTATTGACTTAAATATATTTATAAAAAAGCTAACCAAGATATTTCCAAAATGATAAAAAAAAAAGCTAGGAACACACCAGCCTCGATACAGACCAGTTCTTATTACAAAATGTCAATAAGAAGTCGACTTTCAATCCAGTGTCACAAAGAGGTCACTGACATTGACACATTTTTTTTCTCTGATAGCCAGTGATTTTAAAAACATAAAATAATTTCAAGGCCCTGGTGATAATCTAACGCAAGGCACACTACATGCCTTAAAATACATTAGCTCCAACACCAGATATAACGAGATAACTATCCGGTCAGCTGACAAAGGAGGGGGGGGTAGTTATCCAAAATAGAACGGATTACATACTGGAAGCATCCAATATACTAGGAGATCTGAATTACTATAGACCCCAGAAAAAAGACTCCACACCGTAATTTTTGATCGAATATAACGCAATAGTTAAAGAAACTTTTGAAGCAAAGGTGATTAACAAAAAGGAAAATGGGTTCCTAATGATAACACATCCACCGTTGCTGACTTTCTATCATTAACCAAAAGTCCATAAGGACCAAAAAAATCCCCCAGGTCGCCCTATAATATCTGGGATAGGGTCCCTAACATGTAATTTGTCTCATTATATAGACCTCTTTTTACAGCCCCTTGTCATACCTTCAGTACTCTAGTAGTCTCATCATTGACCTAGAGGAATTTATATGGGATGATGACTATTTTTTCCTGTCTTTAGATATCTCATCTCTATATTCAAACATACCGCATGAACTAGGCTTAGAATCTATGCACTGGTTCCTTTCTGAACATACCAATTTGCTTATGCTTATGGGAGTTTGTACTCAAACATAATATCTTTGAGTTCCAGGAACTAATCTACCATCAAGTTCGTGGCACAGCGATGGGGACTCAAGCCGATCCCAGTTGTGTCAACTTATTTATGGTGTGAGTCCCTACATATTTACAATTCCAGCCATTAGTCTAAGAATATTGTGTATTTTAGGCGTTATATATTGATGATCTGCTTTTTATCTGGCGTGGTAGCAGACAAGATGCTGAAACGTTCGTAGATACCATTAACACCGACAACTGGGGTCTGAAGTTCATCATGAACCTTGATAAAAATAAAATAGTTTTTTTGGATCTAGAACTAACGAATCTTGGGAAAAAAATTGTCACCACAACACACTTTAAGACAGTTAACAGAAATAGGTTTTTAGAGTTTGGGAGTGCACATTATCCAAAATGGTTGAAAAATGTGCCATTCAGACAATTCCATTGCATACGTAAGAACTGTACTCATCATGAAGATTATCAAAAACAATCATCTATCCTCAAAAAAAGATTCCAAGAATTGATAAAACAAGCGTATCTTAAATATACCAACAAAACACAAAAAGACTGTCTGAAAACCTCAAAGAAATCTCCAAAAGCATCGAAAGAGTGCAAACGTTCTTCTAATTTCATCACAACGTATGACAGAGGGAATACAAAAATTAGAGCCATTTTATCCAAACATTGGAATATTTTGAGGAACAAAAATATTTTGAGGAAAAAAAACAAAAACAAAAACAAACAATGAAAACACACCTGGTGTTCAAAAATGTAGACAAAAACTTTGTCTATGCTGTGATAAAATTAATAATGGAGCAAATACTTTCTCATCGAACAGCACTGGTGTAGTATTTAAGATTAAAAACAGTTTATCCTGCTCTTCTAATTTTGTTATCTATCTTGTTGACAGCTTTTGTGGCCAGCAATATGTAGGCTGTACAATACGATCACTAAGAATGAGGCTAAACGGACATTGCCACTAAACGAAAATTGGCTTTCAAAAACAAAGCCTTAGAACATGAAGGAAACTTTGATTGTATACAGGTCATTGTGTAAAAATGTTAATTCGTAGAGAATCCTATTGGATTTATAAGCTAATCCCACTGTGTCCCAATGGACTTAATGAGGTGATCGAGTCTTTACAATATAACATTCTTTGCGTTCCTCTTACCTAGATCATTGATGTGGCTTCTTCTGATGAGCATCCCACTTGTGCCGTTGTGCCTCTCTTTAGCTCCCATCCACAGCCAAGCATTTTCTAATTGGCTCTTATGGCAGCGTTACCAATGTTATAGGACCGCTGTGTTACCATAGGTACGAATTATACTCTTCCAATGCTTTTTTATTCTAGGTTCCGTTTGCAATAACTTGTGCCATCATCAGATATACTTTTCTTACATACATTATTATTGATTAGGTTCTTTTTACTTGGTTATGTTTGTACCGGGACAGTTTTTTTCTTGAAAAGAACAAAATGTATCTAAATGTTCTTATGTACGGATTTTTATCTATTGTTTATATGTATATTTTAATAACAGATATATCAACATGATTATCTTAGCGAAAGTAATCCACTAAGGGAACAGATTTTCCCTGAACTCTGACCTATGGTAACCCACGTGAACGGTCACGTACCTCTGGTTCTCCGGTAACCTAGTCTTTATAATCCCAATTAATGTTTTGTCTCATCATGCCTGATGAAAGCTCCGGTCCGGAGCTGAAACGTGTTGCTGTCTTTTATTTTTTTTAATTTTTTAAATTTTTTTATATATTCATTTCTTATAAATAAAACATTGTTTATCTTATGCTGGACTTCCGAGTAAATTGGATAGCGCTGTTCCTTCTTTCTTCTTCTGAAGGCCATATGCAGTATCAGCTTAATGCCATTTTGAAAGACTTGTCCGGTTAATCAGAAAATATGAAAGTAAATTTATGATTAAAATCATAACTCTACTTTCGCCCCTCTGTGATCTAGCTTTTTAGGCTGTCACGCTGTACTCACAGGAAGTACTCACGGCATAAGTGCTAAGCAATCAAGGGGAGGGGGAGGCAGTGTAACAGTCTCTAAAGCCAGATGACAGAGGAGCTAGGGTAGCCCCATAATTTTAAAAGATGATTTCAGAAGGAAGGAGGCCATGGATAACAAATATTAGAAGATTACTACAGTCACAGTTACTAGATATATGAGAAAGTGTCCCTGGTTTATCATGATGGATTTTGATCCTTTGATTTTGTACCTAAATATTGCCAGAATTTACAAAGCATAGATGTGCTCATCTCTTCTTTTCAGGAATGCCATCATTGTGCTACTTTAAACTACAAGTTTTTCTCTCTTTCCCAGGATACTTTCACAGTTTTTGTTGACACTGTGGGGGTCATTTACTAAGGGCCCAAATTTACGGCGGGTTACCCGAATATTTCCGATTTGCGCCGATTTTCCCTGAATTGCCCCGGGTTTTTGGCGCACGCAATCGTATTGCTTCGCATAGGCGTCGCCGTGCACGCGATGGAAATTGGGGGTGTGGCCGAACGAAAACCCAACGGATTCGGAGAAACGTCCGCATTTTAAAAAAAAAGTGTCGCTGGACACGCCCTTACCTGCACCCAGCAATGGATCGTGAACACACAGCAATGGCAGACCTCGGCGGACTTCATCGCAGCAGCGACACCTGGTGGACGTCGGAGGAACTGCCTTAGTGAATCGCCGGAAGAGCCGAATCCACCCCAGAGAACGCGCTGCTGGATCACGAATGGACCGGGTAAGTAAATCTGCCCCAGTGTATTTCAACTAGGGATCATTAAATGATTTTACAGACCAAATGACAGACATAAATACCTTATTTCTTAGTGTTGCTTCCTCTAAGAAATCTTAGACTGCAACTTCACATGGATATTATGGTAAAAAAAAAGTGAATGTAATTTTATTTTTTTATTCAGATCCTTAGTTTGTATGGTTTCATTCCCTACAGAGTGTCTTTGCTCCTAATGTAGTCACTGGCAACTTACCAACACATATACATCTTTCTAGCCAAGCCCTAAAGATTTAAAAGTGTAAAGAGATTGGGTGTCTGCATCCTTAAACTTGAACTCACCCTCACGCCAAGTGAATACGTTTTGCTGAATATCACCAAAATCTGCAGAGGTAACTGCTAAAATGACATCATGGAATGAAGTATTCTTGATCTTTGCTATCTCATCTGTATTAAATAACCTACAATAGAAACAATTAGTATTACATACCGTGTATTATTGATCTCGATGACTCAAACCCAAAATCATAATACAAATGAATAAAACGAAAAAGCAAATACAAGTCTTTGGGTATAATAAGTTCAATTAATGATATCTTGATTATGCCTTGGGAAGCTGGATAACAGGAAATATAGTAAGACAGGTCATTAATGCCTGACTAATAAGGCTCCTAATCACGTAGGTATTTTCTAACAAACTACAGTGAAGAGGATACTTAACAACTTCATAGTAGAGAAAGGAATGCACTACGTGTTTTCCCTGCTTCTATTACTTCCTTCTATGAAGTATACTAGCCATGCTATTTAATTGGGCAGCATAATAGTATCTTATTAAATCCAGTGACTTCTAGTTTATTTAAATGCCTCTTTTACAAAATTACATCCAAACCTCACCCCACTGATCTGTACAATAAACTATAATTGATTCAAGTATAGCATGGCTTAGTGCCTATATGTCAGACACATTCATTTGTATCATAATTGCCATTTTCTGATAGGTTAGCCAGGTTTACTTATATTGTCTAATTTTGCAAACTTAGATTAGGTAGTTTAAGATGCACCCACATTTTTTTGGACTTTAGTTTCAGCAACAAATGTGTAAACAGTTTAGCACATTTTTTGGAGCACAATTGTGGGGGGAATTTCTCATACTCTGGTTGCATACTAGTTGCATCTGTATATCATGACATCAGGCCTGAATAGGTGCAAGTCCATCGCTGGGCATGCCAAGTTGGTGTTGAGGGGTGTGAAGGGAGAAATAATTGCAAATTCTAGTGTACAAACCATGGTAAATGTACCCCATGTAAATAAGAAGCCACGTTCCCGTCTCTATAACCATAGGCCAATTAGCGGAGAGTTTCAAAAAGTGCCTAAGACACTTCATAAATTTGACGTGAGCAGGGACAGACAATTCATCAAAATCTTGGGGACAAATATCAAATAGAAAAAATCTGAATCATACTTGACAGTTTTAAGATTTACACTTAACTGTATAAATATGTTCTTACATAGATATATAGTCCCATATCTTTAGTTTATCCTCCATAATTTAGATATTCTGATCCCATTGTACTTGTTTCTAGTGTAGAACTGCAACATCATGTTGAATTTCATCAGACCCAAAGACTAAGGAAAGATACACTTGAACAAGCGGAATCACATCAACAAGTGTCCGTTTTTTATGGCAAATTTACATCAGCTTGGCATTCGTTTCACAGAACCTAATAAGCTATAGTCTATGAGTGCTCCATTAAAACAATAGTCATGGGCGTTGAATAATACGTCTGATGAAAACACATCTGAAGTTGTTAAATTTTTCTTAATTTATCAACACGGTTTCTGCATTTTAAAAATGTGATTATATTTTACCCATTTCTTTTATTTTCAAACCAAAATCGGTCTCCATCTCGTAAACGCTGGAACTGGTTCATTGTAATGGCTGTGATAAGCTCTCCAGGATCTCCATAACACTCCAACAGGGCTCCTGGGAGAAGCTCCAGCTTACTGGTGTCATTGTCATATAACATAGCTAAGTCATCAAAGAGCTGCAATACAGAATAAATTATAACAGCGTTTACAATAAAAAAGAATAATATATAAATGTTATGCTCCAAGATAGAAGATGTATATGCATAAAAACACTCCAAAGAAAATTCACTTTAGACTGATACTGTTCATTTTTAGAGAATTGTCTTATATTGACTTATAAATCAGTGCATGCCTTGCTTGAACTGTCCTTGTATGCTGTACCTTATTGACCTCTTTCCAAAATGTTTTTTTTGTGTTTCAATTTTTAAAAATCCATACATTTTTTAGGTATTTAATAGTCCATGCTATGTAGTGGGAAGTAGCGAAAAAATTTCAAAAGTGGTGAAGTTCATGAAAAAAAACTGATTTTCTTGCAGGTTTTGTTTTTATGACTTTCACTATGCCTTTCACAGGATACATCACCTTTGTTCTTTTGGTTGGTGTGATCAAGGAGATACCAAATTTATAGAGGTGTTTTGTTTGTGCAAAAAAACCCCCAGCTGTTTTCTATTTTCGACCATCAATAACTTTTTTTATACTACATCATACATAGCTGCGTAAGGTACCATTTTTTGTGGAAAAATGAGTGTTATTTCGTTACGGGGTATACAAATGGGAATAATTGTTTTTATATTTTGAAAGATCTGGACTTTTAGGAATGCGGCAATACCAAATATGTTTATGATAATGTTTGTTATTTTTTGTTTCTAAACTAGGGAAAGAGGTGATTAGAACTTTATGTTTTTTTTTAATTATTTAAATTATTTTTTTTAGTTTTTCAGGCCCCCTATGGTACTTAAACCCTATGTGGTTTAATCACTCCGGTTATGTATTTCAATAATACTGTGTTTATTTTGCTAATGATGTATGCAAATGTCTTAGAGAGACTCTGGTCTGTAATAGCATGATGCTACTTCAACCATGATACTTGCCAAGATGGCAGCGCTCACGTTGTTCGACATTTAAAGGATCAAATTTCCTGGGACTCTATGTGAAGATATGCTGTCTATTAAACCAAGACCACTTTTAAAGAAAAAGAAAAAAACAAGAAAAAGTTTAATGATGAATACAGATTGACAGATTGTGAGTAAAAGTAATTTTTTGCCATCGCCATGTTCAAAATATGGGGCATAAAAACCCGGCAACAGAGATAGGATCCGCATTAGTGAACGTTACTGTTATTAATTTGTCCAGTTATATGTTGTTGAAAGATCAAGTGTCGTTATTGTCAAAAGGCCTTAACTATTTTTCCACATGTGATATTAATTTATTCAATACTTTATTAGACATTGACAGACAGTTATTATGGTTAAAAACATTTTTTGAATATCAATGATCCGTCTCTTGTTCCGGATGATTTGCCTGCCAACAGAGTGAGTAATTCTTTTATTGAAGACCTGATGTCACTAGATCTTTTGTGTAATAGCTTTGTAGATCAGGTTAACATGTTGTCTTTAAGAGCCTCATCACGTGAGTTCATTAGGGTTAATGATCAAGTGGGTACATCTTTCTGGACAAGGAATCCCGAGTTCTATCCTGTTTCATAAAGGACCCCACAATAGATAGATTTCAAGAGCTTATACAAGAGGAAAAAAATTATAAATAAAAATCCATTGAACGAAATATGCACCTATCATATGTTGAATGAATATACCACTAAAATGTGTCAATTCAAGGTGTCCAAAGTAATAGACGAGGGATTGGGTGTGGGAGTGCTTACCACCAGATTGAAAGATTATTTGTTTGTAGAGTAACCCATCACCACCGTTTTCCATTCACTTCCCAAAGTCCATAAGAACTCAAGAACTGTCCACTACGCTGGCATACTGTATGTATTTTAGAAGCACTGAATAATGACAAGTAATTTTACTTTCTACATCTACGTCTGCAAGTTTGTGCTGGGATCATCCATTGTCTCATGTTGAATGTGCCTTCCAAGCTACAAGGTTGATCTACATACACCTGTAGGACGTGCCTATTGAGGGCTATTGACAGGGTGAGCGGAACTGTGTTTCTTTTAACTTCTGTGATAAGTGCCAAAAAGTAAGCAACCTGTTATTTTCATCATCTGCCAATGATGTCTGCCAGAGACTTACTCTCTCCCTGAAAATACATACACTTTTAGCCAAATCAAAGTCCAGTCAAAGGGTATATATACACCTTAAACACTATCCAGTGGAATGAGATATTTACCTGCATGTCACTGGAATATCCAATGTATTTTTAGTAGCATCTGCTGATATTTAACATAAAAAGATTGCCCAAACCTATGTTATGTTATATTACTGTTATGTTGCTAAGGGTTGCAAACTATTAAACTATATGTAGTTCAGGTGACACCCAAATGCTGCACTAATATGTAGTTACCTGTTTAGCATCCATCTCTTCTCTTCTTGGAAAGTAAGTTAGTACTAAGGTAACCGCACATTATATTGCATCACATAAAATATTCAATGTTTTATGGAAATTAAAATAATAAATGCCTTGCGTAAATCATATGCTGGCAGTAACCTCATTTTGTATGGATTGATAGCCCTTACAAATATTTGTTTACATATTGATTATAAAGCAATTCATAGTTTAAGTATAATGCAGTGTAGGGTAACATTTTCCTCTGAAGATAGAATATTGGCCATAGTTTTATTGAAGGTTTCTATGTGTATTCTTGTGTAATCTGCTGTTCTGGTGCCCCAGTTGCCCACTGTAGGATCAGAGACAGGTCCAGTCTAAAAATAAAGTTGGCTATGATGACACAACTGCATTTTACTGGCCTTTAGAGAGTTCAAGGCATCTTGTAGTATGAAAAACAGTACTATTGTTCTTGGGACACAAAGGGGGTAACATTTTTATTTAAAAAGCTTTACAGCATTTCAATAAAGGGATTCTTGTACTTTTTGGGACACCATTACTTTGTAGGGAACAATGCTGAGGGGAACACTAAGCATGCTAATGTGTTTTACAGCAACAGTATTTTGAAGCAGGGCTGCTCTATCGATGTATTCAGCTTACAAATCCCACACCCTGGATTTACAAATATAGTATACTATATACAATATAGTAATATCATGGGAAAGCGTACTGGTGAGCCCTATGGTGTATTCATGGCCTAGCGGCTATAGGGTGTATTCATGAATTTTCTTTTTGATTACCTATTCTTAGTATAGGTCATCAATATAAAAATCAGTCATATCAGGCCGATCAGTCACATGTGCATAGTCTCTATATAATGTAGGGATGTGGAAGGAAAACTGTTAAAAAACCACAGGGGTCGTCTGAAAATGGCAGACTCCTCTGATAGCTGTATAGAAGGAATGCCGATTGACAGACATATAATTAGGCCCGCCTTGCAGGCGTATAGCGACTTATTACCATTGATGTTCCATTAGGGGATTTTGGTATATATGCAAATAAGTTTTCCTAGATCGAACAAGGAAAACCATGCTGCTTACGCTACGTTGTTAGGCAGGCCCTTTGCCATCAAGCATGACTTTCAGGAAGCCTAATGACAGTGATGTATAATTAAAGCCAAACCAGTATATCTATTCCAGAAGTAACAGATTCTGAACTGTAGACAGCACTGTTTCAATTGTTTAGTTGAGTTAGAGGCTTTTTACTAGGGTCAAGGAGTAAGAGTTCTCCTTACAAAGAGTTTGCTAATTAAGGGCACCTTGCAAGAAAATTATTTGCATGTTTCCCAGATTCCCCTAGTGGAGCAGAAATGACTATAAGTCTCCACACACATGCAAGGTGGCCTTAATTGGCAAACTCTCCAGGAGAACTCTTACTTCCTGACCCTAGTCAACACCCTCTCATTCAGCTAAACCAGTTCCTTACGCTGTACTGAAGAGACTCAACCACGTTGAAATGGTGCTGTCTACAGTTCGTAATCTGTTCCTTTTGGAATAGATAAACTGGTTTGGATTTAATGCCACATCATGTAATCATGAGATTCATGCTTGATGATAAGGGGTTGTCTTACAAGGTAGTGGCTTGGTTTTCCTATTCAAGAAAACATATTTGCATATCTCTCTGCAGCCACCATAAGCCACATGTATTATATGTATTCAGATAAAGCTTTGAGGGGCTGATATCTGAAGGGTCTATATGACCTCTATAGGCTCTGATTCTTAGCCTATATAGAAGCCTTATCAGTCACTGCTCTTCTCATACCAGCCTTCTACAGGAGGTAGAGCAATTTATGGTATAAAATAGTACAACTTAAAAATAAAACTTGTCTACTGGAGCTGTTTTAGCCCCTTTCTGGCTCTGCCTGTGTCATTAAATTACATTTACAGAAACATAATTGTGCCAAATAAGACATATCCAGTAACTGTGGTCTTAAGCATGTGTAAGAACCAAGACAGTAACACATTACAAGACCCTAGAAATATTATGAAGACAATAAGGTTTCTATTTAATATCTAAATAGAACACAACATTTTGTATTGTAGGTTACTGACCTGTTTATTTATCTGATGGAGTTTTGGATTAATATCCTGCCAACCGGTAATAGGTGCCAGTCCAAAGTATTCTCTTGCACGATTATAACAACAAAGCCCAAAATCTCTGCCTCTTTGAATACTACTGGCAATGTAATCTGTCCGGGAATATTTCAGAGTACCATACCAGTAATCTGTTTTGTGAAAAATTTTTTAACTACTTTAATCACATACCGTAACATGTTGAATGTAAAATGTTTAGTACAGAAAAATGAAATAACCTTTTTGAGATCGTAATACCTACGACTGCTAAAGTCTCTTCAAAAGGCGTGATATAACAAAGCATCTGTAGTACCACAAATTGTAAACCCAGAAAACCAGAGAAGCGATGCAATAACATTAACACAGCCAATAGTTTATACTGTATAGGCAGTGAGAACATTTTCCAACTCCCTAACACTGAACAAAACTTTTTTCTTGTTTTAAATTCTTGGAAAAATAATACATTTGTTTTAAAGAACAGTACTGAACGCTCATTGGACTGCTTCCAAAGCCTGTGGGGTTTGTTCCGGGCACCTGTTTTTACAAAAATGATTGAAGGACTAGAGAGGAAGATGCGTGTATCTATCCCATTTATTTTGTATACACACATACCTACCTATATTGTAAATGTCATATAGTTTGAGATCTTGATTTTGGAATGATTATGAAGTATAGAATACATCCACTAAAATTAAAGTCTCACACACTATGACAGTGTGTATGACTGATTATCTTGTTATTGATTTCATGGGATAGGTCATCATTATAAGAACAATGCCGCTCAGGGCCGGCATTGGGGAGTGGCACACTGGGAATGTGCCCATGGTTCCCTGTATTAAATTTATCTATCTTATATTATTATCTATCTCCTATCCATTATCTTTCCATCAATCGATCTTCTACTGTATCTATTTATCTCACATCTATCTATCTATCTTTCTGTCTAAACAAGGGAGAGTCCTGAGCAGCACAGCTGAAGCAGTGAGTGCAGTAGCCAGTGATTCCTTGGCGGAGAATCCCAAATATATCAAAGTAAAGAGGCAGCACTCCAAGTAGTGTTGAAAGGGGGTGAACCTTTATTCCATGAACCACGACGTTTCGGTGTGAGTTTACACCTTTCTCAAGCATAACATGTGTGTCAAGTATCCAATTTTTTAAAGACCAAGCCATTTACTGATTGGTCAGTGGTAAAGTGAACAAATACATGATAGAACATGAAAAAAATACATTGCAATACTTCGTAATATCATTCTTGTGAAGATCATATAGTGTCTAGGTACATTGTGCAATGAAATTTGCAGTGACAACAATATAAAGTGACATAGTGCTTTCTTTGTAAAACAGGATCCACCCATCGGCTTCAGGACCCAATCCACGTCTCCTAACATTCATTCATTAATTTAGTTTGTTTACCCGAGGCCATCTAGAGGTGTACGCTGTCATTACATGTTGAGCCGGAAACAGCTGGTTCGCATTCTGCAGAACCGGAAGTGACCTCATGGAGCGAGGCGGCCTTGGCTGCGCAGGCGTATTAGTTGTATCTCATGAGCGGTGGCCATCTTAAGGTCGGGCTGCCCTGTTCCCACAGTACAAGCGATTGGAGCTAAGAGGTAATAATAATACTGTTGTCGTCGGTGTGTGTTATATAGGTGGGCAACTGTGTGGAACCCGTGCAGAACAGGAATCACAATATGCCTGGTACTACTCGTAAACCAGAAATATCTCGCAATTGTGTTTTCTAATAATTTACCAGATACATCTTTTCTAACATTGGAGATGGCAGGATTTCTCACAGGAGAAGTAGACACTAACAGATGGCTTAGTGATGCAAAGGAAGTGTTTTCGGACATAGAATTACCTCCACCAGTACAGAATTTAACCATAACGTCAGCTTTCAGACAATTGACCAAGGCATACAAAGATCACTTGAGGGGTTGGTGGGAAGTTCAATCATTAGAAACCTACCTGAAGAATAACATAGTGCCTAGGGGTCTTCGCATAAACCTCATACCATCCTCTAGAATTAGGTCCCCCGCCCTATTGAAAAAGTGGGAAAAAGAATCTATTGACTCATCCCTCAGATTCATGAACCTCCTTTTAGAGGAGGAAAAAACCCGCCTGGTGTCCACAGATACAACATTAAAAACTAATATAGAAAATACCAGAAAGTTTTCATCCAATCCTGAGTTTGAACATAAGGAACTAGTCCTACAGAACACGATAGAATGCTTCACGGCTCAAATTAAGGAGCGCAAACATTATCAGTTCTGAACAGACTTCAAGGAGGGTAACATCTTAGATTACAATTCAAAAACAGATAACCGAGTACCCGTATCGGAGGTGGATCTTACATCCTCTGACAACGAAAACTCGGACAGTGACGCCTCAGGCAGGGGTGCAACAAGAAATAGAGGGGGACGTGGAGGTACTCCCAAAAGGGAAAGGGGCAGAGGAAGAGGTATGGCCCGAGGAACAGGCAGAGGCGAAAGAGCTAGACCACAAAAAGGCAGGGAAGGTTTTTTATCTCAAGACCCACCGCCCCTGGAATACCAGCTACGGGGATGGAAGGACACCTAACCAGGCTTGGGAAATATTCAAATGATAGCATGCAAATAATAAATTTATCTGACAGACCCCTAACAGATATGGAAAAATCAGTACTCATGAGGGGGCTATCATTTGTTCCCACTCCACCATTTGATCTATTCACCTGGATCAAAGATCTAAACCTATTCTGCAGAAAACTAAAATGGAAAAAGTTTTTTATGCAGCATGACAAACGTCAATGTCAGGAATTGGGCCTTGAACCCACAGACCTTGACTGCCTGAGGACTCTTGATAGCCTTCAGAAGGAAGGAGATAGGATACCGGGGAAGGTCCTTTTACGGACTTTAGACCTAAATCCCAAAAATTCCCGCCCCTAAATGACAATACTTTAATTGACACCTTTTCAAGGGTATTCACGGACCATCTACAGAAACAATGTACTGAGCTGAATGTCTGTCATAATCTATCAAGAGATGAATGGTGGGCTCTCAAGACACTAGAGAAGGACCAGTCTATAATTATTAAGCCTTCAGACAAAGGCGGTAATCTGGTAATCCTGAGCAGAGAACAGTACTTTAAAATGTGCAAAAAAATTCTTTGTGACAAAGATCAAGTAGTGCCCACCAATCCTAAAACACCTTTTTACAACAACTGAAAAGATTGTAACTACTTTGGGAGTAATTGGCAAGTACTACAGTCACTGCAACCTTTACTAATGGTTGTTACTGCGGATAATTCTATATCTACCATCACTTCTGTCCGATGCACTATCCTACAATCACTTATGAACCAATGTAAGTGATCTCCAAATACTCCGCTTATCTCTGCCTTACCTTTAATCCTGCGATATTCAATCTCCACACAAACGATTGTTGACATTCGGGGATCATGTGACTAGTGACACATCACGTGACCCCGTGACGTATCCTCCCAGGGCGACCGCGCATGATGCTGGAGCCCCGCCCTGTGAGGGCGTGACATTCCTATGCAGGATTTTGACAGCAGTCTCGTATTACTAACTAGTGAGATTGCTCCTGCATATGGGCGGTATCGTAGCGTGACGTCTATACCGCCCAACCAATCAAGGAGCCTAAAAACACAGCCCCGCCCCGGACATGACACAAACTATGGGTGGAACTAAGTGTTTAAATACCCTGTCATTTGTTACCTGAGCTACATCCGGTAACAATGCCGTGGGGGGAAATGCTGCCGGTGTGATATGACACAATGTCACACTTACAAATCAAATTTAAGCACCTCTGAGGACGCATCTAGTTACATTACCATAGATGCAGAAACGCGTTAGGTGTGACTTATATGAGAATTAGCTGAGCTTATCAGTATCTATTATTCCGGTCTAGTGACAGATAATATCATTCCTATAGACCACAATTTTCTAAAGGCTCGTCAGCCAGGTCAGTGTTCAAACACAATATCACACTGCCCTGTCTATGGACCATTCTTTGTAATAATCATTCACGGACCAATGCCTGAATGTATTAGACATTTATTTACAAATTTTAATAAATTATTAATAAAGTTTATTTAGTTTTAAACGTTTCTAGTCAGGAAGACAAAATTATTCCTAATTCTTAGCGAAACGTAAACCAGAAATATCTCGCATTTGTGTTTTCTACTACTCGCTCGGTGCAACGTCCGTCAAGTGACAGGCATGCAGCTCCCAGGGTATATTGTACCTACCACCAAGAAACACGAAATCACCAGAAAGGGATAATAATCCCACCTCACAAGACCAGGGACTTTACAGGGAACTGATCAATGAAAATGTGTTTACAAAAAAAATGTTTACAAAAAGTGTTCACAAAAATGTGGAACCTTGCACAACCAAATATCAAACCATATAAAGGTAATGGTCGACACACTCAGTGTGTGGAATGTGGAACCTTGCACAGCCAAATATCAAACCATATAAAGGTAATGGTCGACACACTCAGAACAAGCCATCAAACAAAAACAAAGTAGTGTGTCACTGACATAATTTGTTCAAAAAGACATGAAATAAATTTTATTGACATCCAACACTGAACACAGACATGAACATAAAATCAATTAAAATTGTACCAAAGTACATACAATTATATACAATGTTGTATGCACTATGATCGGTGCAAAAACAAAACACCTCCTGAATGGGTGAAATCCACCCAAACCACCCCTAAAGGGTAAGTAAACACGTAAAAAGTGCAAGTGCCTCTGTCAAGCTGCCATAGAAGTAAGAGCCATATAAGTTAATGCCTACAAAGTAAATGAGGTAAAAAAAAGCCACCCAAAAATCAATCTCCAGTTGGAGACGTAACGCGTGGGGAGCCCTCCACCTCCTGATTATTCTACCAACCCGCTTGAATGCTGCTACTTCACTGGTTTTCTTGCCAGGCTATTTGTAATGTATAGTAGGGTTTTGCCTCCACTACCTTAATCCCCCTTGATTTTTGGGTGGGTTTTTTTTTGCCTCATTTACTTTGTAGGCATTAACTTATATGGCTCTTACTTCTAGGGCAGCTTGACAGAGGCACTTGCACTTTTTACGTGTTTACTTACCCTTTAGGGGTGGTTTGGGTGGATTTCACCCATTCAGGAGGTGTTTTGTTTTTGCACCGATCATAGTGCATATAACATGGTATATAATTGTATGTACCTTGGTACAATTTTAATTGATTTTATGTTCATGTCTGTGTTCAGTGTTGGATATCAATAAAATTTATTTCATGTCTTTTTGAACAAATTATGTCAGTGACACACTACTTTGTTTTTGTTTGATGGCAATATATTTTTTTCACGTTCTATCATGTATTTGTTCACTTTACCACTGACCAATCAGTGAATGGCTTGGTCTTTAAATAATTGGATACCTGACACACATATTATGCTTGAGAAAGGTGTAAACTCACACCGAAACGTCGCGGTTCATGGAATAAAGGTTCACCCCTTTTCAACACTACTTGGAGTGCTGCCTCTTCACTTTGAGATATCTTTCTATCTATCATCTATCTAGCTACCTATATGTAATCTACTTTATATTTCTACATCTATAAATCTATCCATATATTTTCAATAAATCTTTATCAGCTTTCATATTTATCTTCCGTCATCAATCTTCCTATCATCTGTCTTTCTCCTATAACATTCTCCTTATCAATCTGTCTGCACCAGAATTCTGGTGATATGGTTTTTGCCACATTTACTAAGGTTTTAGACCATTTTTCAGACAGTTTTCTGACCTGGACAAAAAGAAAGTGGCCTCAAGGAAAGGGGTGTGGCTTAGTGCATGCACCACAAAAATTCAGACCGAGCTCCAGAGAATAAAATTTTTGACTGAAAATTGATGACTGTAAACTTTATGGTGCAGATTTCTTTAGCATACATACATAAACACATGGGTGGAGATATATGATATGCAAGCGAACTGGTGGCCACACCCCCTTCCCTCCAGATACATCAAGAGGTTTAGACCTGGTGTAGTTTTGTGTAGAAACCATCGAACAAAAGCCTGCTGGTTTTTCAAATAAAGGCCCGCTTACTATGAAGTCTGCAGTGCCCCTCTATGCCATCTCCCAGCCCACATGGCATGGAGGTGACATAGTCACTGCAAGAATTGCAAATTCTTGCACTGCTCAGGAATTCACAATTATTTCACTGCTTTTACGCTAAAAAAACTGGCAGAGAAGCAGTGATAAATCTCACCCATACACTCAACTTTATAGCTTTATATATAAGAATTCCCCTTATGCTTATAATTTAGGCTAACACACATTTAGTGTAAAGATAAGTTTACTTTAAAGCTGATATACTTAATGCTATACTATATACTATATGTTGTAGTATTTTCAGTTCTCATGTTATTTATTCTCACTGCCTACAGACTATTTATATGGTTTCATCTAGTAAGCAAGTCTATAATAATAATCTTTTTCTATATAGCACCATCAAATTCCCTAGGGACCAATTTATGTATCCTGAACTATACATTTACAAATCAATCTCTATAATTCAATTAATCTACTGTAGTGATTAACTATATCCAACTGGCTGGAAATACTGACCTCGTAAGTCTTCAATCACAACATTATCTTCATCTTCAGCAATTTGGGAAGTCATTCCAAGAATCAAGGCATCAACATCTTCTGCCGTCTGTATATTTGGATTCTTCAATTGTAAAAGAAAAGATAATGGTCATACCACGGTCATGCTCCTGCATAGGGTTTTTTTTATTCTAGTGCATTATAAACAGTTGGTATAGGAGACTAGAAGAGCTTATAGTATATGACTATTTAAGCGGATGACAGTTATCTCATTTAGCTACTGATAAAACATGTGAATTTGGGTGAGATCTGATGTGTATGAAGTTCAACAAGGATTCGCCCCCAACAATGGCTTTTATTTTAACGCAGGATAAAGCATGTTACATTTCATACTGTCCAATGAACACAAACATGCTAAAGTGGAAGTATCTTTCAACAAAAATACTGGCACTTAAATGCTGGGACCTGATTTCTAATACAGCAGACTTCTACCCTGTTTGGAGAGAGCTCAGCCTATAAGTTTTCTCCATACAGGCTTAAATGCACCATGACAAACAACAGTCAGGTTAAAGGAATACTGGTTCAGATCAGTAATCTGTAATCCTGTTTTATTTTTAGACTGTCTCATCTTAATTTACACCAAATCAAGACAAAGACTACAATTTGGCTAACTGGCACTTTCTATCCTGCAGTCTGTGCCACTTTAGGTTAAGCTCAGCTTTCTGTGAAGACACTCAACCATTTTCCCACATATCTTAAAAGTGCCTTAGGGCTTTCTAAAACACTTGTAAATCGTCTTGCATGACCACTTTTGGCTTGTATTACAACAGAATTCGGGTGTACTTCCGTAGTAAATCTCCATTGTGTCTGGAACAGGATTTTAAAGAATACAAATTAAATTAACTAATTAATTAAAGTATTACCTCTCTTCTCCAGTAGTTGTCACAGAAGCGGTAGAATGGCCATGTGCCACCAGATGAGTCAATAATATTACGAAAGGTACAAGTTTTATCTCTACAAGAAAGTGAATACAATAGCAGTCAAGTGATGAGGCATGAGAGTTAAAATACATGCCAAATATGGAATTAAGTGAGTATTAAGCTAAATTTGATTTCTATGTCTCGTTTCATAGGCGGATTCAATTATCCTCTTGCTCAATGACTGCTAATGATTGTAACTTAAATGAATCATTAGTTTATTTAGTAATAGGAAATATAAGGTATAGTCATCGTACATTTACATTTAACTTTCATTCTCATTACTTATAGGTAGATAGGAAATAGATTGGAGGATTTGCATACTTTGTGCATATGATATGTCTGTTACGAGGTTCATAAAATTTAAAAGTAATATAAAATCTTCATAAAACTTTCCAGTAATTATTAACAGGCTTCAGACTTTGTTTATTTTAATCCTATATATTAAAGTGTGCTTAACCTGGCAATGAATCTTGCAGAAAGCAGTAGTAAAATGTGTGTAATGGGAGAAGTGACAGACAGTAGGTGTTCTCCTTTTGCTACCTCCTTTTGCTACCTTAAAGGGAACCTGTCGCCAGGAGACCCATTTTTAGCACTCCCCAGTCCCCACAGAGCATAGTACATACACTGCCAAAGTGTTTTTGTATAAAAAATTGGTTTTACAGAAAAAACTATATGTTATATTGTACCTGTCATTAGCATCTGCTGTGTGACTAGGCAGTTGCCCAATAGGAGGGGCTGGAAAGGAGCAGTTCCCCCCCACCCTTGGGAAACATGTGACCTTTTCAAATATATGAATAACTCCCCACACTCGGGATTGGCTGTAGAGGAGCAGGGGGCGTCGCTAAGCCAAGTGATGGGTGTTTTCATATATTTGAAAAGGTCACATGGAGTAGCAAGCTGTTCCCCAAGGGTGGTGGGGGGGACTGCTTCTTTCCTGCTGCCCCTCCCATTAGGCAACTGCACAGAGCAGATGCTAATGAAAGGTACAATATAAAATATCTTTTTTTCTGTAAAACCAATTTTTAATACAAAAACACTTTGGCAGTGTATGTACTATGCTCTGGGGGAGTGCTAAAAATGGGTCTCCTGGTGACAGGTTCCCTTTAAGGTAGCAAAAGGAGGTATTGTATTCCATTAAACACCTTGGAAAATGTTTTCGCATACGTTTTTCCAATCCAGTTACCTACGCTGTACTGAGGAGATCCAACCAGGTTGAAACAGTTGGGAGTCTGTTCCTTCTGGAATAGATATATTGGTTTGGCTTAATCCCAAATCATGTCATTAGACTTCTTGTAGGTCATACTCGGTGTTAAGGGGGCTGCCTTTCATGGTAGCAAAAGGAGACAGTGACACAGTTTCTGGTGAAATTAATTGTAATCTTCAATTTTCTAACAATTTCTCCTATGCTGTGTCTCACTGTAAATTTGCTGGGTAGAGACCTACTTGGTGGTCACCGATTCTTCGACCACCAGCAAAAAGCTGCCCAGACATCTGACCAGGCTTAGGCGGGCCCACAAGCTATTCCACCAGTGGACACTTGACCCCCAAAGGTCATGCGTGAGTCCTGCAGAGCTTTCACAGTATGTCATACAGATATTATTCAGCATACAGAATTTCACCCACCCTATAATAATATGGGTTGATTATTGTATTTTTCGGACTATAAGGCGCACAAAAAATACTTTGATTTTCTCAGAAATCAAAGGTGAGCCTTATAATCCAGTCCGCCTTATATATGAACCGTACTTACAGACAACAGCTGCCTTGAACTGTGCACAGGTCTGCAACCTGCTGGTCATTCATCCTTATATACAGGTGCGCTTTATAATCCGGTGCGCCTTATATATAAACCTAGACATTTTAGCACGCATTTATTGATGGTGCACCTTATAATCCAGTGCTCCTTATAGTCCTATAGTATATAGAAAACACTGTAGATGCATTCAATGACTGAGATAACGTAGAAATATAGGGGGTTTTTGTATCTGGCGCAGCCAGCGGGTCCTGCGCAGCACTTATCTCTACGACAGACCCTGCATGTGAAAATTCGCTGGCTGGAGCAAGTGCACAGATGCGGGGACAGTAACACTCCACAACGGTCCACTTCCCGCTGGCTGTGCCCACTGCTCACCTGGCTGTGCCCGCCCTGCACACCCTTTCACGCCCCACTAATGGATTGGGGAAAATAATCGCAAGTGTTAGCAATAAGCTAGCATTTGCAATTATTTCAGGGCTTCTAGGCCACTGATGTGGCACAGAGGCCGAGATAAATATCCCCCATAATGTCTAGACAATCAGTATGCTTCCTCCCTGGGCCTTCTCAATTAGATTGTGGAACTCAATAACACTGTGGAATCATATTGCAGCATCTTTCTACCACCTGTGGTCTACTACTTTATGGGCATATATATTACTGGAACACAGAGCTTAGAGGGCCTTAGTTAAAGGGAAAGGCCACTGAAAGTCAATAGCTAGAAAGCAAGCTATAGGTCAGATATATTTTAGAAATTTGGGAAAAGATTCTACTGGTGGGTTCTAGGCAATCCAGATTGACATTGAACCTGATATCTCAATGAACTTCAGCAAAACTGAAACTTCAGAACAGATGAGGTCGGCACTTTTTGTTTCACCGGAAATCTTGAATCCTTTATTCATACATGGTGACACAGCAAGTTACAGGTATTAACACATAATTGCAAAAAAAAGCATCTTCTTAGGCGTTTCTGACCGATAAGGTCCTTAGTCATAGTTTGGTGTGTATTCACACACAACAGTGACTTCAGCAAAACTGAATTCAGTCCAGATTCCAAAGTGAAAAATAGATACATGCATGCAGAGCAGGTGAAGTACTTCTGGCAATTTTCTAAGATATATTTCAAAGTTTTTTGTAGATACTTGCACTATTGATTTATGCATTGTTTAATGAAACATTAGTGAACTTAACCAATATTTATATTTAGTGATATATGGCAAGATTTATAGATCCAGGCACCATGACAACAGACTGTGGACTGTGGATTTGTTATCTATGCTCTTCTTCCCTCTAAAAATAACTTTTACAATTATGCTAATGAGCAAGATGGGCTCTGGGGGATTTGAGAAAGTCCCTCTTTGCTGCAGTTTCATAAGCTGTTACACTGTCTACCCTCCCCCTCTCCTCCTTCAGCACAAGCTGCTGCACAAAGGGGCTCCCCTAACACTCCCAGAGCCCTTATGGCTCCTTAACATAATAAAAAAAAAGTTGATTTAAAAAGGAAAGAGGCCATGGATAACAAATATAAGAAGATTACCACTGTCACAGTGCCTGGATCTATGAGTAAATGTAAATATCATGATGGATTTTGATGGTAGATTTCCTTTAACTCATGATTTAGCTTTTTACGTGATAAATTCAAATTTTGGAATTAAAACAGGAAAAAAGCCCTGCAAAAACTGACTTTACAGTAGTCGACAGTTTTAGGAAAGCTGAAATGTGAAGCATTGTAGTAAAATGGAAATTCCCAATCTTATGTTTTATAGATGAAAGGTCCAACTTAATAGGGCAGTCAATGGCTTCTGCATATAAGGGGGGAATTTTTAATATGCTCGCAGGCAATGCTCAAACTTTGCCCCTCCTGCAGCGCAGAGGTGGCTCCGGACACTTTATACAGGTGGTCCCCTACTTAAGGACACCCGACTTACAGACAACCCATAGTTACAGACGGACCCCTCTACCCACTGTGACCTCTGGTGAAGCTCTCTGGATGCTTTACTACAGTCCCAGACTGCAATGATCAGCTGTAAGATGTCTGTAATGAAGCTTTATTGATAATTCTTGGTCCAATTACACCAAAAATTTTGAAACTCCAATTGTCACTGGGGCAAAAGAAAAAAAAATTGTCTAGAACTTCCATTGTAAAATATACAGTTTCGACTTACATACAAATTCAACTTAAGAACAAACCTCCAGACCCTATCTTGTATGTAACCCGGGGACTGCCTGTATATCCAAAGGGATATGTCCTCAGCCAAAAGGAAAATAATTGACATTATTTGCTGTGAGACAGGAATTCCAATTATTTCAAGGCTTGTACATGGGAAAACTGGTGTAGAAGCCTTGATAAATCTCAGATACAGTTCAACAGTGGGGTACACATCTGTCTCCATTGATGTCTATTGGGACATACAAAGTTGTACAGAGATGACAATCACTACAGGGCACTAGAAAATAGAGAGGGAACATTTTGACACCAGTATCACAAATGGCACATGGTTTATGGGGGGCCCGATATAGATTTTTTTATTAGGATCCAAAAATTTCAAGTAAAGATTTTGTACTTTAATCTTCCTACTGTAGAGCATTCAAAAATTTTTTACAAATATACAAAATTCTTATTTGATTATACTATATTTTCTTACTGCTAATGTATAGATTTTTATTATAAACTCAATTTTTATTGAACTTTGCAAAGTGTATTGAGTAATCGAAGTATTGATGATTCCACATTAAAGTGGAGCACATTAAATAAGTGTAAATTTCTAAGTATTTGTTTGTTTTCCCAGTCTAAACATGAACATGAAAACCACATCAATGTCTGTTTACCCGCTAGGAAATCATTCCAAATATGTGTCCGCAATAGAACAGGACTCTTTGTTAACATTTTATCTTTGTCTCAAATGCTTATATAAGAAATAATAGTGTCTCAGAGTAGTCCATATAAAATCCACCTACACATTTGAATTACATAACAATAATTGCATGACATTTATTAGGGACCTGAACCTTGCTCCATATTACATAAACATATATGAAATGTATGATACGTGTGGTGATTAAGCTAAAAGTACGATATAATAGACAATTAGCACCAGATTTACTGCTCATTACCTTAGGGAGCACTCTGGACATTTTTTCCTTTTCTTTGTAATCTCTGTGTTGCAGAAAAATCCACTTTATATAAATATGTTAATGAGCCAAAGGTGATCCTGCTAGTGCTGCAGACAGCAGGCTATCTACAAGTCTCCCACATGTGCACTAACTCCTCCCTTATGCAGCCTCAAGAGTCCAGTGTGGCTGACAAGGAAACCCGGCTGGTCTCCAGATGGTGCACAAGGGACGTGTTAGTGCTTATGCGTTATTATTCACACCCCTGTAATCAAAATTCATATTCTGTGCCTCCCACTAGCGCTGCAGATACCCGGTAACGCACCAAAGTAGAAAACCCGTTAGGTATGGGCAAGTAAACAAAATACCATAGGGTAAGATAGAATAATACCAAAAGAAAAAGGTTCACAAGAACACAAAAACAGATAATTAACATAAATATACTTTATTTCAATCAATATAGATGTTAAAAACCAAACCTAATACAGCATACAAGAACGGACAACAATGAATTAAAATTGTGTCTATACCGAATAGCAGTAGTAACAAGCCAATACAAAACATACCATACTGTGTATCAGTAATGGATGAACAGTAAAATGAGACAATACCCAAGAGTAGATTATCTAGAAATGTACATAACAAAGCTGTAAACTAGTGGCTGTAATACTATACCAAGGAGACGATCACACACAAACAATGCCCCGACACATGTTTCGCACACTCCCCTTGAAAAAGCGCCATATGTGAAACATGTGTCGGGGCATTGTTTGTGTGTGATCTTCTCCTTGGTATAGTATTACAGCCACCGGTTTACAGCTTTGTTATGCACATTTCTAGATAATCCACTTTTGGGTATTGTCTCATTTTACTGTTCATCCATTACTGATACACAGTGTGGTATGTTTTGTATTGGCTGGCTACTACCGCTATTCGGTATACACACAATTTTAATTCATTGTTGTCCGTTCTTGTATGCTGTATTATGTTTGATTTTTAACATCTATATTGATTGAAATAAAGTATATTTATGTTAATTATCTGTTTTTGTGTTCTTGTGAACCTTTTTCTTTTGGTATTATTATAAGATACCCGGTAACTTCACATGGCTGTCTGCAGTGCAAGTGGGATTACAGGGGTAAAACTTATTACATTATGTTATACCATAATTGTTTTATTCAGGGAGTATCTCAGGATTTCATGCTACCTAAGGTTCATGCAACATAAATCTCTTGACAGCTTTCCTTTAAATCAAGTGCTATAATGTATGTAAAGCAAGTTTCATCATAGTTATATTACTAATTACCTGGCATAAATACCCGATGGAACTAAAGATGAAAGATACTGGTAAACAACTTGGAATTCATTGGTAAGAGTGGAGTCGATATGTTGATTATAACCTGTCACATGAACACATCATAAGTATCACTTACTTTTCAAAAAAAATAAGCATGCAGGAAAAAGATTTGAATGTATACTTTTGATCTTTAATGTAAACATGCCAATACTACAGTATATACAGGCGATCCCTGACTTTGGAACACCTGACTTACAAACGACCCCTACTTACAAATGGCCTCCTGATTGTTGATAATTTACGGTACTTTTGCCGCAGGCTATAATGATCAGCTGTAATAGTTATCAAAAGGTGTCTGCAATTAAGATTTATTATTAATCCATAACATTTTAAAATCTAATTGTCACATAGACCAAGAAAAATTTGGCTGGGGTTACAATTATGAAGTACACAGTTCCAACTTACATACCAATTCAACTTAAAGGGAACCTGTCACAATGGACCTCATTTTCACTAATGACAGGTTGCAGATGCCTTTCTGCCTTTTCTAGGCATTTGCATTACAATATAATTGTGTTTTATAACTTACCTTGCACCCTGACAAAATCCTGGGGTAGCCACAGGGGTTAGGCTTTGGTTTGGATGCATTTCAAAAAGTAACATGTCACTTGTCTCCTCCCTGCTGCTCCATCACAGAGGTCACAACCTGGTGAGCTGACATCAGTGGGAGAGGGAGGAGCTGTACAGGAGCACAAAGGTGGGGGCTATGATCTGAGGATTGAGTAACACAGACAAGTCCCGTGTTGTTTTTTGAAATGCATCCAAACCAAAGCCCAGCCCCTGTGACTACCCCAGGATTTTATTAGGGTGCAAGGTAAGTTATAGCACACAATTATACTGTAATGCAAATGCTTATAAAAGGCAGAGAGGCAGATTTGCACTGCAGGTGTGATGAGCTTCAGCAACCTGTCTTTAGTGAAAATGAGGTCCCTGATGACAGGTTCCCTTTAAGAACAAACCTACAGAACCTATCTTGTAAGTAACTGCCTGTACTAGGTATTCATTTAAATATTTTACAATACATATACATTTCAGCTAATTTTTTACATTTATTTTACACTAATATTTCAGAAATGCAATATATTGTCTATATTTGGAGATTACATGCTTTCCCTATTATATTGGAATTTGTAAATTCCGCTGCTATATCACCGGAGAGATGCAATAAAAATCTGCTGCAGAATTATTTCATTATATTGAAATGTGAAGACCTAAAACAGGTATATTTGCTCAAATCCCAGAAAAATCTCTATTAGCAATGTATTAGAATGTATTTTATTGAGAATATAGTATAGATCAACTTGCTGAAAGCAGCAATTAACAATAGACTAGTAGCAACAGTTTTAGTTGTTCATACAAATGCCTCAATTTAGAACACGATTTATACTAGATTGTTGCATAAATTAATGATTTTCAGGCTATTTCACTTTGCAATAGATCCATTTAATACAAATGTTAATTGGACGTGTTCTATAAATTGGACGGCCATAGATATTGTTACTGAAGAGTCATTTGCTTAATTCACATTAATTCTTAGTAATTACTGTTGAATAATATTACATCAGTAAAACCCTTCTACCCAGGGGTGATATTGTGAAAGACTTACCTTGGTAAGGAAGAACTTCCTTCTGAAGAAACACTGGCAACCATTCATACAGTACAATATTCTACATGAATAATACATGACAGTCAGATTTCAGTCATTGTAAAACAAGGAATGAGACAACTTAAAGATAATAAGTAAGTAAATAAGGAAACATGATTTGTAAAGACAATTACAAAAAATTTTCCAAAAAGAGTGATCTCTTATTTTTTTAGGTTAAATTTTAGTTGACATTAACCCCTTTCCGCACCATGACGTTGCTGTAGTTATAAGGCGCTGGTAGTTACCACACCAATGTGTACAATCACATCATGGTGACCGCCCAGGTGCTCTTCTGAGTACCACATGATCACAGCAGTTTGGGACAGACAGGCTCCCGTTTTAAAAGATGGCGATAGTCCCGATCCCGGCTGTTTGGTGAGAGTGCCAATCCCGGCTGTTTAACCTTATAAACGCTGTGGTCATGGTGGTCTGTAGTGCATTACCTGGATGATCGGCACCCCCTGTGCCCTTGATGGAGGATGCCAATCGCTTCTATGGCAGCCCTAGGGTCAAATCGGCCCCTTTAGGTGCAGAATTTTATGGTGAGAGGGATACAGTCCAGCTGTGGCACAAAACTGGCACAAACACTTAATATATATGTATTATGTACAAGCATTTTGCACACAGCAAACTGGCACTGCCAGTTAAATAAATGTTGCCCAATGTGTCACAAGAAAACAATCTCAAAATCCTCTTGATATGTTAAGGCCTTCCAAAGTTATAACCTCTTATAATGACATAGGAAAGATTGGTCTTGAGGCCCTAAAATTGCTCAGTGGTCACAGACCTGTTTTTTAATGATTGCATTGTATCTATTTCCGTCTGGAAAAATGAGTTTTCTTACTGCTTTTCATTAGAAATTTACCCTAAATACTTGCATAAGCCGAGTTTTTCAGCACAAAAACCCTAAAAAAAAAGTGTACTCTTCTTCCGATGTTACCCTGGGAGGTCCTCTTCTGTCCATCGAAGTTCTGGCTCCGGCTACCTCTCTCCGTGCAGTGCCGTCGCTTGAGTTGCGACATCAGTGGCTGCACAAGTGTGTAGCGGTGCACACACTTGAACGTCAGTAAGCCGCCGACATCATAGCTCGAGCGGCGGAGCAAGGAGAGAGGGATCCGGAGCAAGAACATCGATGGACAGAAGAGGAGGGGGTGTTCTTATAGGCTGGGCATTCCTTGTGAGGGGCTGTATTCTGGGGTCTATAGGCTGTATACTGGGGGCAGGTTCTGCAGGCTGTATACTGGGGGCAGGGTCTGCAGGCTGTATACTGGGGGCAGGGCCTTCAGGCTATATACTGGGGGGGGCAGGGGCTGCAGATTATATATATTCAAGGGCAGGGTCTGCAGGCCATATACTGGGGGCAGGGGCTGCAGGCTATATACTGGGAGGCAGGGGCTGCAGAATACATATTCGGGAGCAGAAGCTGCAGGCTGTATACTGGGGGGCAGGCACTGGCTGGTTGTATACTGGGGGGCAGACTGGGACCAATGCATTTCCTACCCTTGGCTTATACTTGAGTCAATACTTTTATTTCAGTTTTTTTGTGTTAAAATTGGCTTATACTTGGGTCAGCTTATACTCGAGTATATATGGTAGCTTGTTTTTTTTCCTATTGATAAGAAATGACAAACAAGAAAAAATGAACACATGAAGAAAGCGAATGCTGCAAAAAGTTGTGGAAAGTATTGACACCAGCTGAAATCTATCAATAATTAGGCCCCAGTCCATCAAGACTCAGGTCCCAATGCTAAGTCTGTGGCAAACAAACCAACTATATTGTAGTTGTTTCAAATAGGAAAGTGACACCTTATGGGCTCCCTAAACCTCCTGGGACCGGTTGCAACCGTACCCTCTGCACCCCCTCACTGTACTGATAGATACAGAATTATTTCTAAACTATGGAAAATTCCACTGAGCACTATAATATGGAAGTTGAAAGAACATCATTGCAAAATAAATTGGGTATAACCAGGTGCTACCTGTAATATTTCACACAGAGAAGTTAAAATGAATGATCAGAATTGCCCTGGAGCTACCTTTATAGGTAAAGGAATTTTACATTCTAAGAAACATCCTGTTTTATATGTATGGAGAATTTAATTAATGTTTTCCTTAGTCCACATACATACAGTATGTAAAAAAAATAATAACTTCCCGGTACAACTCCCAGTGTACTCTCATATACTGTCATACAGTGTGATTACTCTCTATTGTTGCCATCAGTGGAGAAGGTGGAGGTTTGGGTTCTTCTGAGAAAAACTTTAAGGTATAACGCCTATAAATATACTTCTCTTGAGGTGGTCTGTTTAAAGGTTTTTGTGGAAATTCTCATAGATTTATGTTATGTAGAATACATTTACACTTGTGAACTTGAATTATCAAACTATATGTTTAGTAGCTAAATAATAGTTTGGTCATGTGATGTGAATAAGACCTTACAAAATAAACTGAAAACTTTTACTCAATGGATATAGCTTGCTGTATATGGTGTTCTCATAAAAATTCAATCCTTGTAGGATGATTTTACCTGGTAGGTGGCAATCACCCATTTTCTAGCATGATGGAACAAGTCTTCATCTGACCACTGTGGGTGTTTTTTTGCAAATTCTTCAGCTAGATAGTTATGGTATCTGAACCAAACAATGCTTTCAGCTTGAAGGAATGGGTTTTCATTCGCTCTGTTATAACCAAACGCTATAAAGAAATATAACATATTTAGAGGGAGACCTTCCATAGAAATCGAATGACATTTCTCTTCATATATATATATTCTTATTGCAGATATTCTGGGTCAGTATCTTAAAAATGTTTTACAAATAAAAAGGAAATAATTTAACAGAAAGGTGACATGCAGTATATAATATGCAGATACACAATGTAATAAGCAGTTGCTGTGAATCCATAACTTCTTGCCATAACATTTGGTCTTCATTAAAATGATTATTTTTTTCTTGAATAGATGTATGTTTCAAAAGTTTGAAGTCTGATAGGGTTATATTATTTTTGAGGTGCTTTGAGGTGAAGCAAAAACTTCAATGGATCCATATAAACTAAAGCCAATGGCTAATACCTATCTCTCATTTGTATACAGGTATTCCTAGAAGTTAATAAAGTGTGTAGAATTCATGGCACACAGGACATATAGGGGCAGATTTACTTACCTGGCCCATTCGCGATCCAGCGGTGCATTCTCTGTGGTGGATTCGGGTCCGGCCGGAATTCACTAAGGCAGTTCCTCCGACGTCCACCAAGTGTCTCTGCTGCTCTGAAATCCGCCGAGGCCCGCCGGAGTTCACGATCCTATACTTGGTGAAGGTGAGCGCGTTTCCCGCGACACTTTTTTTTAAAAATGCGTCGGTTTCTCCAAATCCGTCGGGTTATCGTTCGGCCACGCCATCGCGTGCATGCTGGCACCGATGCACCACAATCCGATCGCGTGCGCCAAAAATCCGGGACCATACAGGGAAAATCGGCGCAAATCGGAAATATTCGGGTAACACGTCGGGAAAACGCGAATCAGGCCCTTAGTAAATGACCCCCATAATCTTGCCATTGCTGTGGGTCCTACTGATTGAATACTCAATGATACTCTATCCTGTAAAAGTGTAATCATCACTAGAATGCCCCTTTAAATAGACCTTACCATAAATCCCAATGTCCTCTTTCCCCCTCTTGAAAGGATAGATAGGTTTCCACATAGGGATCCCCATACTGGCTTCTACAGGAAACATTGGGTCTGAGCCAGACAACAATTTTCCCCCAGAAAAGCTTCTCAGAGCATCACTCCAAGAATGAGAACGACCATAGATGGAACTGCCATCAATCCAAGCTGTTACCGAATTCACCTGAAAAACACCATAGCAATGTTAGACTAATAACTTGTGTTGAGTGGTCCCAACTGCAAAGTTCGGGGTTGTACCAAACTTTTAACCCCAAAAATCCATTGAACGCTCTGTTATTGGTAAATTCTACTATGTAATCCTGCCAATGCTGTTTGGCATCACCCCTTAACAAAGACCTGTGCGGCTGAAAAGCCAGTCAGAGTGGACGCCAGGCAGTGTGTCCATATCTTCATAGTCCTTTGTGCAGGTATCATTCAGCTAAACTTCTAGCCATTTTCCCCCACACCTGCTGCACCCTCCCTATTAAGATCCAACCCATCCCTGCTGTAGATCCTGTAGTCATCAGCTAAATCAGCCCAGTTCTCCATGAACCCATACTCTTCCTTCCTTGAGCCACTTGTTTACCTTCCAGATTTCTTGCTACCTTTCTGGTGAAGCATGTACATGTACAGGCAAAATTTCAGAGAAAACTACCTTTGAGCTTCTTGCCCTAAGCTTATGGCCTAAATCCCTGAATTATTTTTGAAGACCTTTCACCTACCTCTTACCTCATTAGTGCCAATGTGGACCATGACCGCTAGATCTTCACCAGCGCCTCAAAGTAATCAACCAAATCCACAACATGCGGGACCCGAGCAACACACTGTTTTCTGCGTCTTTTTGATAGATTGCTCTGTCTCCTCCCCCAATAATGAAATCTCCCACTAGCAGCACTTGTCTGACCTTGACTGTGCTCCCATTCCCTCTCTTACTGGAGCAGACAGTCCCCTGGTTACTAGCATTGAAGCAATGCTGTCTTGTGGCAGCATTGCTTCAATGCAACAAAATCTCTAGCTAAAAAAGCAGGTAAGGTAATACAGTTTGGACCCTAAGTCCCAGCCGCATGATTATTGTCTCCAAACCTACTGATAGATTCATTTTATTATCATAAAAATCTTTATTGAGCCTTTTCTAGAAATTAGATATGTTGATCATACTTGGTAACGTGGATTATTTGGACTGTTCCCCGTTCGTTTACACCATTTACTACGTCGAAATGGAATAACAACTTCTCCAGTGTTGTCAGGATCAAAAACTTCATCTCCAGCTGGGATTTCAATATTCAAATATTCAATTGGACATCCCAGTTTCTCAATGCCATAGATTTCAGACATGACGTGATATCCTGTAACACAGTCAAATAACAATTATGAAATGTGCAATTATGTCACTTCTATTATTGGATATTGCAATTAAATAACATCAAAATCTAGAAAAATATACTGAATCTGGGTACTGGGCAGCTCAGCTAGGCTCTGAATTAAGTACACCCAATTACAAAGCTACAAATTACAAATTACAAAAGACCTTTGGTTACAGACCGACTTCCAGATGTTTTTAAATGACTGATCTTTAGCCCCAGGCTGATATTATATACTGTCAGAGATACAAAAGGTGTCTGCAATGTAGCTTTTGTATAGTTTTAAAAGATGGTTTTCTGAAAAATTAACCTATTAGCAGCAAAAAATAAATAGATCCTGTTTCAGTAGACACATGCCAGCATGTAAGCTTGTTTGGTTGAGAAGCATAGCATTCATGTGGTAGATTTCTATTAACCCCTTACCGACAGGTGACGTATTAGTAGGCATACATTGTATAAATTGGATGCAGGTGTATGGAGAGGGCTCACGGGCTGAGGCCTCTCCATGTAAGGTGGGTATTTGCTGTGTATTGCCCCAACCGATCGAGTATTAACCCTTCAATCATGTGAGTGCCACAATGTTGGCTTAAATCGTTGCTCGGGGAGCTGCAATCTATCTCCCTGACAACCTTGGGTCTTTGTAAAACCAAAGGCTGTATGTTCTATGGCTACTGGTTACAATGTGCCAGTGGCATATTGTTATAAATGGTCAGTAAAAAACCCATATATTGCCATACTGTATTAGGCTGCATTCACACACATGTATGGGGGACGTATATACAGCCGACGTATATACGGCCGACATACGTCCCCCATACACTTCTATGGGCTCACGGCGCCCTACGGGAGCGGTACGGTGCAGCACACGTGCGGCACCGTACCGCTCCATAGCCCGGAAAACGATAGGACATGTCCTATCTTTTCCCGTATTACGGCGCCGCGGCCATATATCGCTATGGAGAGGGGCGGGGGTGAGCTGCGCTCACCTCCTCCTCCTCTCCCCGCGCTGCCATGTGCCCGCCGTGCTACGGTGCCGCGGGCACACTGCAGTGTGCATGTAGCCTTAGGGGGTCTTAAAAATAGTAAAAAAAAAAAGGAAAAAAATCAATAAACAGTAAACATTATAAAAATGTTAGGTATCACCACATCCCAAAATGTCCAAAGTATCAAAATATAAAAACAGTCATTCCCAGCATTTAACCCATTTACAGACAATAGCACCCAAAGTCGAAAACACCCCTTTTTTGCCATTTTGCAACATTTAAAAATTGTAATAAAAAGTGATCAAAATGCATTTTGAACTTTATCTCTCAAAGAATGACAACACACACTGTATTAAAAAGTTATTGGTGCCAGAAGATGGCAAAATGAAGAATTTATTTTTGTACAGGAGGTTTTCATTTTTGTAAATGTATGAAAAAATGTCATAAAACCTATATAAATTTAGTGTCCCCTTGATCATGTCATTTAGGGAGCACAGTGAAGGCTGTAAAAACCAAGCCCACAAGAAAATGGAGCAAATGCGTTTTTTTCACCAATTTCAATGCATTTGGAATTTTTTCCCACTTCCCAGAGCAGGTAATGGAATATTAACCCCTTAGCGCTCCACGCCGTAGCTGTACTGCGCATACTATTTTAGAATTGTCACCACGTCACGAGACGTGGTGACATCGGGACGAGATTTGGGTGACAGAGGCAGGAGGAGTTCCTGTCTCCGTCACCCGACCAATCAAATCGGTCCCGCCCGCCGATCGCCGTGATTGGCCAGTCAAACCTGACTGGCCAATTACAGCAATTTTAGGCTAAAAAACTTGCTTTTAGCCCTTTCCTCTTCCTCCAGCGGCACCATTTTGGTTTGGTATCGCTGGAGAGAGGAAAGAGCGTTACTGTGTGCACCAAAATACACTTTTACACTATAAATAGTGTTCTGATCCTTATCTGATCCCTATTGTTCCCTACAAATCCCTATCCCTATCTGTTTTTGTGTGATCCCACGTGTCTTCCATTTTTCCCTGTCTGTCCCTTCTGAACCCAAACGCACTTTTCAGTGCGCTGTGTTAGCGTTGTTCTGCACTGGACGCACTTTTCAGTGCGCCGTGTGAATAGCGCTGCACAGAATCTTTAGCAGTCTTAGCGGTAGTTAGTTTGTCTTAGGGCAAGCTAGGTGCATTTGTAGCGCCTTTTTGCGCGGTGCACATAGGTTTTTTTTCGGTGCCTGGTAATATTTTTTTCCAGAGCGCCGTAGGTGTACCCGTACTTTAACTATTTTTTGTGTGTGCCATCTGTGCGGCTGGTCCGTGTGGTTTGGTGTGCATTATCTTTTTTTTTTGTGTGCTATCTGTGCGGCTTGTCCGTGTAGTTTAGTGCGCATTATTTTTTTTGTGTGCTATCTGTGCGGCTTGTCCGTGTAGTTTAGTGCACATTATTTTTTGTGTGTGCCATCTGTGTGGCTTGTCCGTGTAGTTTGGTTTGCATTATATTTTTTTTTTTGTGTGTGCCTGCTAGACGGTTTATCCGTATTGTTTGGTGCACATTATCTAATTTTTCTTGTTCTCTATTTTTTTTGTGTGCAATGTCTCAGAAGACGTACACCGTGTTGGAGGCATATAACATGCTTGCCTCTGACACCGAGTCAGCTAGTGGGGATGATGGTCCCTTTTACCTATCATCATCCTCCTGCTCATCTTCCAGTGACCTGGAAGGACCCCCAAGAAGGCGCCGTAGGGTTCCAGGGACTTCTGCAGGAGAAGTTTCTGGGACTTCTGCAGGAGAAGTGCCTGGGACTTCTGCAGGAGAAGTGCCTGGGACTTCTGCAGGAGAAGCGTCTGGGGCTTCCACTGACCCCACATGGGTAGCCCCAGATAATTATACCCCTCAGGTCCCTGACTTTTTGGGCCATCCTGGAATTAACTTTGACACGACAGGGCTCAGAGCTGTGGACTTTTTAAAGTTTTTTTTTGATGAGGCGCTGCTGAATATTATTATATTTCAGACAAATCTCTATGCTGCACAACATATTGCCCAAAACCCCACGTCCTATTATGCACAACCCTACAGGTGGACCCCTGTCACTGCAGCAGAGATGCACAAGTATTGGGGCATAATACTCCTTATGGGGATAGTAAAAAAGCCTTCAATCAGGGACTACTGGAGCTCAGATATACTGTACCACACCCCCATGTTCCGCATGGCAATGAGCAGGATGCGCTTTGAAGCCATCCATAAGTTTTTGCACTACACTGACAACACACAGTGCCCACCCAGAGGTGACCCCAGTTATGATCGGTTAAGGTCAGGCCCATATTAGATCATTTTAGTGCCAAGTTTGCCCAGGCATATACCCCCGCCAAACATGTGAGCATAGACGAGTCTCTGGTACAATTCAAGAGGGAGACTTCACTTCCGCCAGTACCTGCCCAATAAGAGGGCAAGGTATGGTGTGAAGATGTATAAGCTGTGCGAAAGTTCATCAGGGTACACATACAAGTTCAGGATATATGAAGGGAAGGACTCCACTATAGTGCCCCCAGAATGCCCCCCCCTTCCTGGGTGTTACAGGGAAGATAGTGTGGGATTTAGTGCACCCACTGCTGGACCAGGGCTACCACCTCTACCTGGACAATTTCTACACCAGCACCACCCTGTTCAAGTGCCTTACTTCCAGAAATACTGTGGCATGCGGCACTGTACGCAGAAATCAGAGAGGTCTCCCTAAGTCGCTGCTTGGGCAAAAACTTAAAAGGCACGAAAGCAGGGCACTATGCAGCGACTCTGTATTGTGTGTTAAGTACAAGGACAAGAGAGAGGTCCTTGTATTAACCACAATACATGAGCACACCACCACCCCTGTCCCAGTACGAGGTGCCAGTACAGAAACCCCCAAGCCAGACTGTATTTTAGATTATAACAAATACATGGGAGGGGTGGACTTGTCTGACCAGGTGCTTCAGCCGTACAATGCCATGCGGAAGTTGAGGGTGTGGTACAAGAAGCTGGCCGTGCACATCATGCAGATGGCATTGTATAATGCTTATGTGCTGCATCGATATGCCGGCCAGAGGGGAACTTTCCTGGAATTTCAAGAGGTGGTAATAAAGTACTTTCTTTTTGGAGACCAGGAAGGGGGGAGTGCTAGAACACCTGGAAGTGAGGCCACATCACGTATTGTACCAGGGCAGCACTTTCCAGGAGTAGTTCCCCAAACAGCCAGCAAGGGAAGGTCACAAAAGAGGTGCAGGGTGTGCTCCAAAAATGGCATTCGGAAGGACACCATTCATCACTGTGAGACATGCCCAGAAAAACCAGGGTTATGTATGAAAGATTGCTTCAGAATTTATCATACATAAATTTTTAGAGTACCCTGTTGTAACCCTGACGCACAGCTTATACATCATGCTGCATGCCGCACCTTCCCTTCTAAGCCCTGCCATGTGCCCAGCCTGTAGATTACTGTCCCGTATGCTTTACCCGGGAAAACATGCATCATGATTTTTAGGGTGTTTGTCTCCCATGGCAGCAGCTGGGCACAAAATGACATAATGGATATTTTTTACTATGCACTATCCATTATGCACTTTTTCAGGGGTCCACCTGTGGGGTTAAAATGCTAACTATACCCCTAGATTAATTCATGGAGGGTTGTAGTTTCCAAAATAGGGTCAGTTCTTAGGGGTTTCTACTGTACTGGCCCCTATTGGCATCTACAAATCTTTCATGATGCCAAAAAAAAAAAAAAAATGTACAATGTCTGTGCTCCAACAAGTTATTCCCTTTTGAGCCCTGCCGTGTCTCCATCCTACAGATTATTGCCTCCTATGGGGTATTGCCCTAACCGGGGTAACCCGCAGAATGATTTTTGATGTGCTTTTCCCCAGTGGCATGAGTTGGGCAAAATACTTTTGTCACTTCAATGGCATATTTGATAAATTGCAATACAATTGTTTCTCTGCACTACTCACTTTGTGACAATAGTATAGAAACAAAGTTCGTGCAGCTCACCCTTTCTGGCAGTCTTGAGCAATCCCGGCACTGTGGGGTAAGATGGCACGTGTGAATCCAGCACACTTGGAGTGCAAGAGCGATATCCGCAGGGACCCAAGCGTGGAAATTGGAACTTGAGAAGAAAGACTTATCGCAGCACTTCCATAAAATCGTAATCTTTATTCCAATAGAATTAAAAACATGGTGTAGTAGGTAGGTAGCAGCCGACGCGTTTCGGGCAACTCGTGCCCTTAGTCATGGCATACAAACAATACATCATCTCATCAATTTAAACGAAACAACCACCAATCACCACCTGAGGGTGTGTACGAATCATGTGATGCACCACGTCAATGGGTGGGCGTGTGCATCACATGTTGTGTCATGTGATGCATTACATCAGCGACGGGGCGTGTGTGATACACAGTCCTCGAAAGAACAATACAATAGAATTAATGCATGTATTAGTCGCCATCGTACAAAATTCGACATAGGAATACAAAATATTAAATAGAAAAATGACAACATTACCTAATCCATTCATGCCAGAGTGAAAAGATTTGAATATAAAGTAGCATTTGGAAAAAGCATTTGGAAAAAGTCACCTTGCAGGGTACTGGATAGAACAAAAAGTAAGTGCCAATAATTAGAATAAAGGATTAACACTGATATCATAGAAACTTTTCAATAGAAGTATGCGAAGTCCGTTCTGAAGTTCAGGCCGGTTGGAAAGCGTGTACCTAGCCTGAAGATCCAGAGGACCTCTCTCTGTAATAAAACACTCTTTTTATTACCTCCTCTTTTGGGGGAAAAAATTTTTTCTATACCCAAAAAACGAAATGTGGTTGTTTCCCCTGAGTGTGCACTCGCAAAGTGCCTGGATGCCCCTGACATGTTACAGGATAGGTCCCTTGTGCTATCCCTTAGGGGTTCCGCTATCCTGGTCTTCAATTTGCGGGTGGTAGACCCTACATAGAGGACTTTACATTTGGTACACTCAATAATATAAACAACAAATGTTGTATCACAGTCAATGAACGTCTTGATGGGATATTTGCACGTTTCATCAGTAGAGAAAAAATGGTCAGCACATTTGGAATAAATGCAAACATTACATCGGGACGTGCCACAACGGAAAAAACCTTTGGTATCCAGCCACGTTCTTGTATTGGAATTTCCGCTAGTAAATAAGCTCGGGGAAAGAATAGAACCCAGGGTTTTCTGGACACAAAATTACACCCGTTCTTTAGAATGGCACTAAGCTTGTCGTCCTGGTATAGTATCGGGAGATTTTTTTTTAAGAACATTGACTACCTTGTTGTAATCAGAGCTATATTGGGAAGAGAAAGTAACCACGGAATTGTTAGGGTTTTTGGATAAATTCCTACTCGTCCTGTTACTTCTAGTACATGACAACATGGCGGAACGATTTTTGCTTTTACCTATCTCAAGGCCTCTCTGTATCATCCAATTTGGATAATTCCGAGTGGATAATCTGGTGCTCAGTGCATTAGCTTGACACAAGAAATCTTCATGGTCAGAACATGCTCTCCTTAACCTGGTAAATTCCCCTATCGGGATAGCTTTAACTGTGTGGGCAGGGTGATTGCTAGATGCGTTAAGAATAGTATTCCCTGCTGTAGGCTTTCTATAGAGCGTAGACACTACCCTGTTTTGTGATGGATGGCCCACTAGCAGGAGATCCAGGAAAGGTGTCATGGTTACGTTGACACTGTATGTGAATCTGAGATTAACATTGTTGTTGTTAATGTAGGTGACAAAGTCTGGCACGGACGGCACACCTCCCGACCACACAATCAATATGTCGTCGATGTACCGCCCGTACCAGACAATGCCATCCCTAAACATATTTCTATCTGAATAGATGAACTCTTCCTCCCACCAGGACATAAAGAGGTTCGCCAATGAGGGCGAAAATCGCACCCCATTGGCGAACCCCTTGTCTGGAGAAAGAAGCTTCCATCAAATGAAAAATAATTGTGTGAAAGTAAAAACTTTGTGGCATCGATTATAAATTCACATAGCTCAACTGAATATGTACTATATTTGTACAGGTGATGTGCCAATGCAGTAATGGCCAGATCATGTGGTATTGAACTATATAAAGCAGTGACATCACAAGTTACCCAAATATAGTCGTTCTTCCATATAAATGTATCGAAGATTCTGAGTACTTCCTTGCTATCCCTCAAGTATCCTGGGAGCATAATGACTAACGGTTGTAAAAGGTCATCTACCCATTTGCAGAGTTTCTCATTGGCTGAACCTATACCAGAGATGATTGGTCTGAGTGGAGGTGGAAAATTATCCTTATGAATTTTTGGTAACCCATGAAAAATGGAAATGATTGGATTGTCTGGGCACAAATAATTGAATTGTTTTTCTGGAATAATACCTATATCGATGGCTTCTTGTACAATGTTTTTGAGTTGTTGTATAAAGATGGATGTGGGGTCAGTATTGAGTTTTCTATAGGTATGTGTGTCATTCAAAATATCCATGGCTATGGATTTGTACAAATCTCTGTCAAGGGCCACAACCTTACCCCCCTTGTCCGCCATTTTAATAATGACATGTTTATTTAATTTTAACTCCTGTAGGGCGTGTCGTAAGTTTGGGGCAAGATTATTAGTCCGGCCAGAGGGGAGTGAATCCTTCAATTCCAACAGGTCCCGTTCAACCACAGATTGAAATTGGTCCATGGGGGGTACCCTGGAGTTGACAGGATAAAAATTTTTGTTCGGTATGCATGTGGAAATAGTGTGAATGTTCCTTTCGTGTTCTGGCCTAGTGATCATGCTTTTTAGATTAAGTAATGTACATTGATCACTAAAGACTAAATCACTATAATCATTGTGATCAGGCACATGAATATCAGATTGATCATCTACAGGATCTTTACAGTCAAGAAAATGCCGTTTAACGGTTAATGCCCTAACAAACCAATTAACATCAAGTAAAGTATCAAATAAATCAAAATTCTTAGAGGGCACAAAATTAAGGCCCTTCTCCAATATCTCAATCTGATCTTGGGAAAAGACACAGGCAGATAGGTTCAGAAAGCTACTTTCCTTATTAATATTAGAAGGTGAACTTAGTTCTGACTCTTCTTTTTGCTCCGAGTTGGATAATCTATGCTCGCTGAAACGGTATCGCCTGTGCCTTTTCCCAGCTCTGCGCTTACTTTTTGTTCTATCCCGTACCCTGCAAGGTGACTTTTTCCAAATGCTTTTTCCAAATGCTACTTTATATTCAAATCTTTTCACTCTGGCATGAATGGATTAGGTAATGTTGTCATTTTTCTATTTAATATTTTGTATTCCTATGTCGAATTTTGTACGATGGCGACTAATACAGGCATTAATTCTATTGTATTGTTCTTTCGAGGACTGTGTATCACACACGCCCCATCGCTGATGTAATGCATCACATGACACAACATGTGATGCACACGCCCACCCATTGACGTGGTGCATCACATGATTCGTACACACCCTCAGGTGGTGATTGGTGGTTGTTTCGTTTAAATTGATGTGATGATGTATTGTTTGTATGCCATGACTAAGGGCACGAGTTGCCCGAAACGCGTCGGCTACTACCTACCTACTACACCATGTTTTTAATTCTATTGGAATAAAGATTACGATTTTATGGAAGTACTGCGATAAGTCTTTCTTCTCAACTACTCACTTTGTATTACATTTTAGCCAGCACCTTAGGGGTTAAAATGCTCATACAAGCCTACATACATTCTTTGAGGGGTGCCCTTTCCAAAATGGGTTCACTACTTGGGGGTTTCTATTGTACTGGTACCTCGGGGGTACCCCCCATTACCAATCTAGTGAAAACGAAGCTTGAAAACCTAAATTGTGCTTCTTTCTTCCTGACCCCTGCTGTGTGGCCAGCCTGTAAATTATTGGCACGTGTGGGGTATTGCCGTACTCGGGACAACCCGCAGAATGATTTTTGGGGTGTTTGTCTAAAGTGGCATGGGTTGGGCACAGTACACGAGGCACTAAAATGACATTTTTGAGATAAAAACACAATTTTTACTCTGCACCCTTTACTTTGCATTCAATTTTGGCCAGCGTGTTGGGGGTTAAAATGCTCATACAAGCCTACATACATTCTTTGAGGGGTGCCCTTTCCAAAATGGGTTCACTACTTGGGGGTTTCTATTGCACTGGTACCTTGGGGGTACCCCCCCATTACCAATCTAGTGAAAACGAAGCTTGAAAACCTAAATTGTGCTTCTTTCTTCCTGACCCCTGACATGTGCCCAGCCTGTAAATTATTGGCACATGTGTGGTATTTCTGTACTCGCGACAACCCGCAGAATGATTTTTGGGGTGTTTGTCTAAAGTGGCATGGGTTGGGCACAGTATATGAGGCACTAAAATGACATTTTTGGGATAAAAACGCAATTTTTACTCTGCACCATTTACTCTGCATTCAATTTTTGACCAGCGTATCGGGGGTTAAAATGCTCACCACAACCACCGATAAATTCTTTGAGGGGTCTAGTTTCCGTAATGGTATCATTTATTGGGGGTTTCTATTGCACTGGCACCTCACGGGCCCTGCCAACATGACATGGCACTCCAAATCCAAACGTGTGAAAACGGAGCTGGAAAATCAAAATTTCACTCCTTCCGTTCTCATCCCTTCTGTGTGCCCAGTCTGTAAATTATTGGCACATGTGTGGTATTGCTGTACTCGGGACAACCCGCAGAATGATTTTTGGGGTGTTTGTCTAAAGTGGCATGGGTTGGGCACAGTATATGAGGCACTAAAACGACATTTTTGAGATAAAAACACAATTTTTACTCTGCACCATTTACTTTGCATTCAATTTTGACCAGCTTGTTGGGGGTTAAAATGCTCACCATAACCACCGATAAATTCTTTTAGGGGTCTAGTTTCCGTAATGGTATCATTTATTGGGGTTTCTATTGCACTGGCACCTCACGGGCCCTGCCAACATGACATGGCACTCCAAATCCAAACGTGTGAAAACGGAGCTGGAAAATCAAAATTTCACTCCTTCCGTTCTCATCCCTTCTGTGTGCCCAGTCTGTAAATTATTGGCACATGTGTGGTATTGCCGTACTCGGGACAACCCGCAGAATGATTTTTGGGGTGTTTGTCTGAAGTGGCATGGGTTGGGCACAGTATATGAGGCGCTAAAATCACATTTTTGAGATAAAAACGCAATTTTTACTCTGCACCATTTACTTTGCATTCAATTTTGACCAGCGTGTTGGGGGTTAAAATGCTCAACACAACCACCGATAAATTCTTTGAGGGGTCTAGTTTCCGAAATGGTGACATTTTGGGGGGGTTTCTATTGCACTTTTACTTCAGGGGCTCTTCAATTACACTGTGGCACCACAAAATATTTGCAGCCAAATTGGCCTTCCAAATTCCCAGTATCGCTAACTCTGTTCTGGACATCGCTGTGCGGGGAAACAGCAGCTGACATCCACATGTCTGGTATTGCCGTACTTGGAAGAAGCAGGGCAAGAAATTAGGAATATATATTTACCTCAAATTCCTTCTGAATGTATCCATTTTAGGGCTAAATTGGAAAGATTGAAATCAAAAATTGAAATTTCAAAATTTCCACTCCATTTTCATATGCTTCCGGAAAAATAATTAAAGGGTTTACAGACTTCTTAAATGCTGATTTAAATAGGTTGAGATGTTAGGTTCATAAAATGGTGTTACTTGTGGGGGTATATAGTACATAAGCCTTTATAGAGCACTTCCAAACTGAATTGATCACCAAAAAGTTCGCATTTTTCAAATTTCAAGAAAATCTGAGAAGTTGCTACTAAAACTTCAAACCTTCTCACATCCATAAAAAAATGGAAACATAAAACAAATTATGGATATAAAAAGAAGACCAATGGCAAAAGGTTTCTATCAAAAAAAATTTGTGGTATCACTTTTTGTCTAAAAAGTATAACATTTGAAACTTTGAAAATAGTAATTTTTTTCAAATTTTTCCAAAATTTTTGAATTTTTACCCCCCCAAAAAGGAACAGATCACCGAAATGACATTACTAACATAAACTACAATGTCTCACGAGAAAACAATCTCAAAATCACAGAGATATCTTAAAGCGTTGAAAAGTTATTACCACAGGAAGAGACACTGGTCAAATTTCAAAAAAAAGTAGCGAGCCTTAACCTGCAAACAGGCTGCGTCCTTAAGGGGTTAAATACCAATACTATTAAGTGAAATCTGCTACGCAGAAAACAAGCCCTCACTTAGCTCTTTACTATGAAAAATAAAAAAGTTATTGATTTCTGAAGGTGGGGTTAGAAATGGAAATGCAAAAACAAAAAAGGGCCTGGTCGTTAAGGGGTTAAGAATAAACCTACAGGATCTGACTTGTACGTAAACTTGTCTCCATCAAGGTGCTGAGATGCAACAACAATTTACATACACACACTACAAAGGGTAATAAAGAATAATAATACAAAACATAAGTCATCTAATGGCATATACTTTCTTTAACCCCATAACGACGTGGCCTTTTTTAGTTTTTTTACTTCCATTTTTCACTCCCCACCTTCAAAAATCTATAACTTTTTTATTTTTCCACATAAAGAGCTGTGTTATGGCTTTTTTTCTGCGTAACAAATTGCACTTCGTAGTGACAGTATTTAATATTCCATGGCGCGTACTGGGAAGCGGGAAAAAAATTCCAAATGCAGTGAAAATTGTGAAAAAACACATTTGCGACGTTTTCTTGTGGGCTTGGATTTTACAGATTTCACTGTGCGCCCCAAATGACACATCTACTTTATTCTTTGGGTCGGTACGATTACGTGGATACCAAGTTTGTATAGGTTTTATAATGTTTTCATACATTTAAAAAAATTAAAACCTCCTGTACAAACATTTTTTTTTTGATTTTGCAATCTTCTGGCAATAACTTTTTCATACTGTGGTGTACGGAGCTCTGGGTGGTGTCATGTTTTGCAACTTTTGATGGTGTTTTCATTGCTATCATTTTTAGGACTATGCGACCTTTTGATCACTTTTTATTAATTATTTAATATTTTCCAAAATGGCCAAAAAAATGTCATTTTTGACTTTGGACCCTATTTTCCGTTACGGGGTTAAACGCAGTGAAAAACCGTTTTGATTTTGATTGATCGGACATTTTCGGACGCGGCGATACCTAATGTGTTTATGATTTTTACTGTTTATTAATATTAATATCAGTTCTAGGGAAAGGGGGGTGATTTGAATTTTTAGGTTTTTTTATTATAATTTTTTTTTAAACTTTTTTTTACTTTTACTATTTTTCAGACTCCCTAGGGTACTTTAACCCTAGGTTGTCTGATCGATCCTACCATATACTGCCATACTACAATATGGCAGTACATGGGGATTTTACTTCTCATTCATTACAGTGTGCTGATAGCACATTTTAATGAATGGGTTAAAACGAGACAGCTTCGGGCCTTCGTGAGACGGCCTGTCATGGCAATGGATCACTGCTCCCCGTGACGTCATCGGGGAGCGAAGATCCACGGCAAGATGCCGCCATGAAATATGCAGCAATATGCAGCAAAGACTCACCGGCTATGGAGAGGGCTCGGCCCGCGAGCCCTCTCCATGCACCGGGACCGCCGGGAAGGGGTTGAAAATTAGGTATTATCACATTTAAGCTGCTAAGTGAATGATCTAGACATCTCCTTTAATTGAGCTAAGTTAAGGGTGGACACATTACATTTAGGTTTGTGGGAAAAAATCAACATGACTCGTAATTTTTTAATGTAAATCTCTGCTCTTTCTATGCTGAAAAGTCAGGGAGTGGCTCTGTGATTGGTAAACTCACATGTATCAATGTGTTTGTAGAAATAGCTGTAAAAATGTAGTACTGAAGTACTGAATCATTCCCCATAACTATATATATCAACCTGCTCAGCTCCTCCTGCTCTTTAACATGCTTGCGGGTCAATTGAGATAAACATTCTCAAACAGCAAAATATGACTTAAAGGGGTATTCCCGCAAAGACAAGTTTCTTAAATATACTTCGTCTAACAAAATAATATATTCTCTAATTCACTGTTATTAACAAAAATACAGCATTTCACAGATATAATTCCAACCTGTTTCTATCAGTCTTGCTATTTATAATTTGGTTGCACTTGAGTCCGACTGTGAATCTTCTGACTATGGTCTGATTATTCTCATGAATAGCTTCTCTTATCTGCACACTGTAGTTCTCTCTGCCTCCTGCCCCCCCCCCCTGCATTACAAGACCAGCTCAGACACAGGAACTTCCTACCAGCAAACAACTTGCAGAGACTTACTCTTACAAGCTACAAGCGCTTGTAGACACTGGGGGTCATTTATTAAGGGCCCGATTCATGTTTTCCCGACGTGTTACCCGAATATTTCCGATTTGCGCCGATTTCCCCTGAATTGCCCCGGGATTTTGGCGCATGTGATCGAATTGTGGCGCATCGGCGCCGGCATGCACGCGACAGAAATTGGGGGGCATGGCCGAACAAAAACCCGACGGATTCGGAAAAAACGCTGCATTTAAAAAAAAAATGTGTCACAGAGCTTGCACTTACCTTCACTAGGAATAGGCCGGTGTACTTGAGTGCGTTCCGATGCTCTTCAGTGCAGCAGCGCTACCTGGTGGATGTCGGAGGAACTGCTTTAATGAATCCCGGCCGGACCCGAATCCACCGCAGAGAACGCGCAGCTGGATCGCGAATGGACCGGGTAAGTAAATCTGCCCCACTGTGTGTGTTATAGGTGAGCATAGCTGGATGGATCTAATTATCTCATCTCTGATCTGTCTCATCTCTCTTTTTGTGTGTCAGATACTAGCAGAATGTTCAGAAGCTGCATAAAAGCATACATAAACTCTGTACCCTGATAATCAAAGCACATTGTCAGCACACAGCATTTCATAGCACAGAGAAACCGTGAAGTGTCTGCTCAGAGAGACCCCGCCCACACTATGGAAATCTTACACTGACCATCACTAAGTTATAGGAGCTATAACAGCAATAAAACTGATTAAATTGTAAAGTTATGGGTCAAAAATGATCTTTATTGTGTAAACATCACTAGGGGATTAAAATTTATGAACTTTTTTTCATGGGCAAACCTCTTTAATTCTTTGTTCATTGTTTGATTGTGATGGGTTATAGATGCTTGTCATATCTAACACTAGTACAATAACCAATTTCTTACTATATGCTTGTCTAATGCCCTAAGTTTATTTTCAAAATTATCTTGCTTTTTGTGAATGTAAAATGTCATTGTACGTATAAAATAAAGAATAGAGCAGAATTAATAGTAAATACAAAAATAATCTAAGAACAATATAAAAACAGTAAAATAATTATGCTATTGCTTTATTTGTCTTATATTGTTCCTATACTGATTTTATATATTTAGATTGTTTCATATTGCTATTATATTATTATAAGTATTTACTTTCACTTCTCTCCTATTTTCTATTTTCTATTATATTATGAACATTTTAGTACATTTTCAATTCACATAAAGCAAAATTTTAAAATTATTTTTTGCGACTTTTTGTGTTTTGTGACTTTTCACAGCAAATTTTTCTGTTGACATGCTTTAAGGCTGCGTTCACATGTCGCATTTACTTCACCTTTTGAAATACAATACAACAGCTGAGGTGAGAAGATTTACGTAATTACTTTGCAGTTAACATTTGCATTTAGAAAAGGCAACCAAAAACATAATATTAACATACATATACGTTAAAATTGCATTAACAGAGTGTTTTGCATAAGTAAATGTTAACAGCAATATAATTAGGCTATTTTTCCCTCCTTGGCTGTTGAATTGCGTTTCACCAGGCATGACCACACCCTCATATGCCATCATCTCCCCCGGTATTTTGCTAGATTGCTTAAAAATGCATGTCCACTCTTGTACATAACCACCTCACATGGCTTGGTGGATTTGAGACATTTGCAACAAAAAGTCAGAAAAAAAAGGCAAAAGTTGCGCCTGCCAGGGCCGGAAAAATTAAGAATCTATCATACATAACTGAAAGGCATGATCATACATAAGGCGCAACAAAGACCTGCCAAAAGTCTTAATTACACAAAAAAAACCCACCTGAGATACATGTCCCGCACTGAGTGTCAATTGGCAGAAAGACCATTTCTATTACCAAATCCTAGTATTTTCAAGATACCAGGGGTATTCCTATTCTTAATCGGTTGTTACTGACTGATAAGGTGAAGTCCCTATTTTTCCTACATAACCAATATGTATGAAATGAAAATGGAATAAATACACTTTTCAAACTAAACTACACAAACACACAAGAACTAAAAATAATTGCATGCAGTAATGAATCATGTATTTTGTTACTTTTACTTCTGGTATAGTTCTTATGCACACTTAACACATCTGTGTTATTACTATATTACTATGCTACATCATTGTAGCATAGTACAGTTGTCTGTTGTCATAAAACAGTTGTGTGATATTACATTTATTATTTTCTACACAATTGAACCAACTGGAATGATTAAAAAGCATGGTATTCATTCTTTGTCTCTACATGTCATTAGAAGCTCACACAATGTTTCCCAGATGATATCATTATGTCTTCATGACCATTCAAACACACCCTAAAGTCATTTAAAGTTGTCATGTCAAACAACAGAAAAGAAACCAAGAACAACAAACAAAATTAAAGACTTTATTCATGAACAATAGCAGCCATACAGTAAGTATATTTCAGCTCTTCTTAGCAACTTGTAATATCTTGTAATATCTTAAAGTTGTTATGCTATCTTTAGATATTAAAGGGGTTATCTGAGGGTATAAAGAAACTCATTGTTGGCCGGGATGAGGCGGTTAAAAAAATAAACAGGTACTTACCTCCAGGTGCCCTCTCGGCCTCCAGAGCTGCGATCTCTGCAGTCTGTGTCTGTCTGTAAACAAACAGTAGCACGGAAGCTGTGTGCAACAAGATGGCTGGCCACACCCAACCGTACCGCATGATTCAAAATGGGAAAGTTGGGTGTGTCCGGTCACCTCAGCATTGCTGCACTGGAGGCTGGAAGGTAAGTAGATGTTTATTTTTTTAACCCGCCCCATCCCGGCCACCAATGGGTTTTTTAAACCCTCTGAGTACCCCTTTAATTTTAGGTAAAATTGTAGATATGAACACTATTTGGGCGTTTTATTGACAATGTTTGTAAGATAATATACTACCAGCTTACAAGCCATGTTCTTAGTCTTTTTTTTTGCCTCGTTCCTGAAATTATTTGCTTCATTTTTAAAATTGCCTCTATTTAGGGCACTTAACACATTGGGGCACATTTACTAACCCAGTCCTGTCGCAATCCCCGATCAGGACGGTCCGACGAAGATGATGTTCGGCGCGATTCACCAACAACGTGCACCCGAGATACTGCATCTGTCGCTTCCCCACTGAGGTCCCCCGGAGTTCACCTTCTTCTTCCCGGTGTATATGAGTGCATGTCTTGCGACACAATTTGCAATGTTAAATCCAGCGTGTTGTCCGAATCCATTGGATCGTCCGACAGCCGCCCCCCTGATTTGTGTTGCGTGAAAGCCGGCGCCGATGCACCAAAATCTGTTCGTGTGCGCCAAAAACCCCTATTAAATGCGGTGCAACACGGAAATCGCCGGGAAACCCGACAAAAATGCGGTCCGCGGACCCTTAGTATATGAGCCCCAGTAAGTATACGAAAAAATAGAAACTTGACATATTCAATATTTTTCAATGACTTCTTTTATGTTAAAATATATAGGATTCTTCATATCTGATTATATCACATCTAAAGCATTTTTATATTATTACAGCTTTCTATATTCAGTTCAGCATTTATTTATGACAGCTTTAGTTGGCTACTTTTGATTCAATTGGCATAAATTAAATATTTCATCTGAAACTAATTTTTTTAAAAGAGATTACACTGTACTACACCCCTTTTGGCATTTGGCATTTTCTATTATTGCAACTTTGACCCATTTTAATGAATAAAGTAGAGGTTATACCAGAAAACACCCTTCATAAAATCCCTTCAAACTCACATGTATGTGCCCAATGAATATGTCTCAAGTGGCCCTGATTTTGATAGCAGAAGAAAGACTTGTGAGAAGTCTCATGTTAATAAGGGATCAGTGACAAATGCACCTCTGTATTATATGTTGTTATATTCCTTAGCACATGATTATAGGGTTTGGTGCTTTCTGAGCTATGGGCAATACTTTCACTTCATCATTACAAATATATTAAAGCTCTATTTTAAAAGTGAAAAGCTTGTCAGTGTATAAATACTGACTCAGTGGTTAAAGGGAACCTGTTATTCTCCCCATAGAGAATAGTGTACACTTTGTCAAAGTTTATTTATAATAAAATTGTCTTTTTCCAATAATAAGAAAAGTAAGATAAAAGTTTATCTTTCTCTTTGCGGTGCAGTGTCCCATGGGAGTGGCCAGCCGGAAGCGGTTTTCCACCCTACTCTTGCGAAATTTCTCCGTCATGCATCTATTTAAAAAAGGAGGAATATAGTAGGTTTTTAATTTGAAATAGATGCATGACGTATGCGGTTTCCCAAGAGGGGGGGGGGACTGCTTCTCCCAGGCTATTCCCATGTGACACGGGACACTGCTCTGCAGAAAGAAAGGTAAACTTTCATCTAACTTTACATTTTATCGTAAAAATTGTTTTATTATAATACACTTTGGCAATGTGCACGCTATACTCTATCGCAGTGATGGCGAACCTTTTGGAGACTGAGTGCCCTAACTACAAATAAAATCCGCTTATTTTCCCTTAAGTATTGCTACTTGTTCTTCCACATCTTTCAATTGTATCGCCCCCCTGAGGCAACCAATACAGTTGAAAGAAGGAGAGCAAATTCACACACTCTGTAGAGAAAGAAAGAAAGAAACACCTTCTCACTTTTCCCGCAGTTCCTAACAGCCAATGAAATGTTGCTTTAAAATAGCGCTGAGAGCATCATCTCTTAAGTGCCTGGGACTTGGTGGATTTGGCCCTATTTGGTGAACTCTGTCCTGGGATGATGGTCTGAGTGCCCACAGAAATGGCTCCGAGTGCCACCTCTGGCACCATTGCCATAGTTCGCCACCACTGCTCTATGGGGATAATAAGTATCAAGCAGGTACTGTATCTCCTGCAGGAAGAGGCTTCTTGCATTGGGTGGCCTTTCCAAGACGAAAAATTCCTCAGATAAAAAATAATAGTATTTAAAATGTGAAGATATTTTGAAGGGGATTTACAATTAAAGGAAACCTACCAGTTAGAATGGCAGGGGTAAGCTGTAAGTACCGAGCACCAGCTCAGGGTGAGCTGGTGCCGGTACTTACTTTCGTTAGTGTTAGCTTGCAAATGATCTTGGTTAATGATGGAACAACACTAAAAGAAAATCTTCTGCCAGGATGAAGGATTGTAAAGCAAGCACATTTATATGCTGGTGTGTCAGGATCTGCTCTCCATTTAGCTTCTTATACCCTTGTTTTTATGAAAAAAAAAATGTAAAATGTATACAAATGAGTTCCTGACAGAGGGGGCACACACCAGCATGTAAGTGCACATGGTTTACAATCCTTAATCCTGATGGTAGATTACCTTTAAGAGTTAAGTAGGAGGACCTTCTATGTGATGTCTATAGAAGGCCTCAAGTAGGAAGAGGCTGTCTTTATGAATAGACTGTGAACCATGGCCATACAGACAACCAAAACGTTAAAGGTTTGCTTTCTGACAAACAGGGGCGTAACTACAGTGGTAGCAGCCATAGCAGCTGCTATGGGGCCCTTATGGGGTGACCCAGTGGCGTAACAACCACCGTAGCAGACGTAGCAGCTGCTACGGGGCCCAGGCTCATGGGGGGCCCGTGATGGACTGGCAGGAAGCAGGAACGCTAGTACAGGGAGCTGAGCCCGGGACCGACATCCGAATTATAATTTGTTAATGATGTGTCCCCGGGCCCGTCCCACTACCTCCACTGCCATGCAGGCCACATATGAAGTGGGCGGAGAGGTAGTGGGACGGGCCCGGGGACATATCATTAACAAATTATAATTCGGCTGTCCATCCCGGGCTCAGGAGCCGTCCCACTACCTCTGCTGCTGACTCCTATCCTAATGATATCCCAAAAAGTTCTGTAAGACTCGGTTACGTTTGACCCCTTGGCACCCCAAGCCCGAAACCTCTGGTAATATCATTGGGAGATATTTGCATTAAAGTCATCCATCAGGCGTGCGCCAGCATCACTGGAGATTGTTGTCCCAGTGCTCAGCAAGTTGATGGGTATAATAATGAAATCTTTGTCATTGCTTTCGGTGCAGAATGTAAGTCACGTTATCGTTCAGTCACCATTTTGCTGGGTCATCTCTATCCAAGGTGATGATTCTGCTAGCTACTGCAAGAACTACTGCATTTCCTAATCTGACATTCAGTGTAAATGTGATCTGTCTTCACACGGATGGAGTCTATCAAATTATATGTTATAATGCTTTACCCTTTTATGTGTACCCCAGGGCATCCAAACATGGGCGGGCCAATGCAGAGAATGAGTGGCCCCCGAGGAATGGTGCCTCTAGGCCCTCAGGTATGTAAGCTTGGTTTTACTATTTTCAGCTGGAATTTGTCCATTTTTTGTGTGATGGTTAATCTGGCCTTACAGCATGGATAGCCGTCCATGGATAGCCATCCACAGCACTACCAAACTTCTGGTATTCTCCTAAATCAGTGGAGATCAGACTCCATGGAGTGGAAGAAATAGCGGAAGGAGCAAAACAATTTATCTACAGTGTAAGGCTGCATTCAAACAAACATATGCCGGGCGGTCACAGCCGCGATGGAGAGGAGTAGGGGGTGACCCCTCCCTTCTCCATAGAGATGCACATTGTACGGCCCATAAGACTGGGAAAGATAGGACATGTCCTCTCTTTTTCCTGTGTATGGAGCTGTACGGTGCCGGACATACAAACGTCCCCCGTATGTTTGTGTGAATGTAGCCTAAGCCCGAATATCTCCGCCCGTGCCATAGAGATGTATAGAGCAGCACGGCATGTGTGACCAGCTGCACTATTCATTTGGTAGGTACAATGGGGACCCCCTTTCTCGTGATCTACGTGGAATTCCCACCACTGGGGCCTCTACCAATATTTTTGAGTTTTCTCAGGTTGAACAAAGAAATAGGCATGTTGAAATTCTGCATACCCCACTTAAGAAGCATTAAAGGGTCAGCTAGTCCTCCTGAAATCTGCAGGTTTAGGCAACATTATATACCCGTTTAATATGTACCAAAAATGCACCGAAATGTAATGCTTCTGGTGGCTTTTGTAGATAATGCATTTGTATATTTTGGTATCAGCTGATGCCCTCTTCATTATGTTGTATCAATGGGAATTCCAGAAAATCTTCACAATTCTTTTTTCCACCTTTATAAAGGGAACCCGTAATCAGGATCACACATTTTTTTTACCTAATGACAGGTTCCTTTTTTAAAACTTAAAGAGAACCCGTCATGCAAAATAACCCCCCTAAACTAAATATATTTTCATAAACTGCCATTAGAGAGCATTGCCTCTATCCCTTCATTGTCCCTCTACATGCCTGTAAACCTAAGCAATGAGGTCCTAAAGCTGTATGCAAATGATCTGTGAAATGTCCAATGAAGCATTAGCATATTCAAGCTGTCCACCTTATTCATGAGTGGGAGGCACAGCCACACCCCCAGTGCATGACTGACAGCCTGTATAATGATGTGAGGCTGTATATTTCCTGGTGCTGGTGGCCACGCCCCCTGCAGCCTGTGTGTGTGTATAGGAGAGATACAGCAGCTCCAGGCAGCCATGTTATAGCAGAACATGTCAGATTCATGTGTAGCTGATGTCACATGTGTATTAGGAGGATGCAGCATGTCAGCAGATGCAGCACAGACACTAGCCATGCTTTACTATACATTACACACAGACATGAGCAGGGGGAGGAGAGGGGAGGGGGAACAGGGTTGACATCACTGCCTCTGACCATGTGACCAGCCTCATTTACATGATAAAAAATAGATGATTTTACAATGATTAATGTATGAAATAACTAGATAAAGGCTGGGATGGGATCCTTGTGAGCTGCTCCAACAGGAAGAGGTGACAGGACAAGTGACACAGACCTGATGACAGGTGTCCTTTAAAGGAAACCTACCAGTTAGAATGGCAGGGGTAAGCTGTAAGTACCGAGCACCAGCTCAGGGTGAGCTGGTGCCGGTACTTACTTTCGTTAGTGTTATAAACCGCGGTATCGCGCTTTTAACACTTTTTAAACTTTAGAGCAGAAGACACTTCGGCGCTGCGTGCGCACGATCGCGCGCTCGTCTACATAGGAAATAACGGAGATGTTGCGCGTGCACGGTCGCAATGGTAGGTTTCCTTTAATCCTAATCTCCTTTTATAATTAACATTAATGCTTCCACTCACTTCTAAAAGTATATAGAACTTTACCCTAGTTCAAGCAAACTTGATCAAGTAAAGAGGGCTTTGGAGTCTTTTGTGTCATCATCGTTATCTTCTCTCTGCTGTGCCAGCTCACGTCTGCGGGATGGAGGATTTGCTTAGAGCTATGGGTCAGATAATGATGCTTTTAAAAGTGGAAGCTGTAATGTTTAATTATAAAAGCAGATTTGGAATTGGTATTAAAAAGGCTATGGAAAACTGGTGCCTGCCCCGCCCCGCGCAAGACGCCCATCTCACAACCGGTCCGTACCGCCACTCGGCCCTTGCGGCTCTTCGGCGGCCCGCCCGCTCGCCTTTCTCACTGTGCGCTTCCCGCCCTTCACCTGCTCTCCACTGTGGCCCGCCCACTTCACCCGCGGGCCGCCCCCCCTCAACATCGCACCCGCCCCACCGCGTCTGCGTCAGTGAATCCCTCCCACCCGCAACCCGCGGCCCGACTCACGGTCCAGGCGGCGACAAGCAACTCTGATGATGCCGTGGCAGTATAAGGAATACAGATGAAACGCGTGACCATGGGAAAGGGGAAATCTGGATATGGGGGGGGAATATGGGGGGGAGATTGGTAGAGACTGAGGGGAGGGGGATATAATACTGGAGATCTGGGTATGGGTATGTCCTGGCGGTGTGTGTAGATATGCGGGAAGAGCTGGGGGTATTGGTTGTTTATCTGAGTGTGTGTAGATATGCGACATGAGAGTTATGTAGTTGTGGAGTACTGGAGGGCGGGGGAGGGCGGACGCACAGGAGGATACACGGGAGGGGTGGGATAGGGAAAGGGGATTTACGGGGAGTGGGGCAGATGCGATGTGAGCGGTGTGACGGAGGGGGGGAGATAATGGAGGGGTGGGGGGTGATATAGCGGGTAGTCGGGGGGTAGGGTCTGGGAATACGGTAGATTGTGGAGATAGGGGGGTAAAGGTGGGGTGATGCTGTAAATAGACGGGGCTTTTGGGGTATATATTGAGGTTATAGTCGGGTGTGTATGGGGTGTAATACTGGATGTGGTGATATATGCGTATATTGCTGGTGGAAAGGTTTTGGGGTAGACTATGTGATGGGTGATGGGGATAGCAGCTGTATAAAATCCTGTTGCTAGTTTGTATAACGGGAGGCGATGCTTCGTGTATACGCCTGTATAGCTGTGGCGGCATGGGAGTGCGGTATAGACGGGATCTTGGGTGTTGTTGCGTATATCTGGGTGGGATGGGGTGGATTACGGGGGCGGGGGTATAGATCTGCGAGGTTGCGCGGGGCGGAGGTATTGGAGTGACTGGATGGTTGTGTAAGAGAGGCCGCGATAGCTGGTGGGGAGGGGTGGTAGGACGGTATATTTGTGGGGAGAGGGCTGGAGAGGGGCGGGGGTAGATGCGGTAGAGACTGGATCCTGGTGAGATAGGAGTATATCTGGGGGAGGGGGTTGTGATACCGGGGATGGGTGTGGATAGATGCCTGGCGATAACCTGAGGCGGAGTAAAATGGGATAGACTCGGATGTGGGTGTATGATCGCGGGTATAGCCGCGTGTGAAGGGTTGTATATAACGCGGATGCGTGTTGGTTATAGGCTCGTATATCTTCGTGTGAATGTCGATGTATATACTGATGTGTGGTGGTGTTAAGCCTCCTACCCTATATCTGTGTGGATGTTGTTTTGTAGACACTGGATTCGTGTGTATATATGCTGTATATCTGTGCTAGTGGTCATGGTGTTGTTGTTAATGTAATCTGTGTGTATGTTTATATGGATGCGTTGCTAATTGCTGTATATCTGTGTGGTATGTGTGTATATACTGGATTCGGGCGTTGTATTCGAGTGTATTGTGTTGTAGATAACTGGGGCGGGGGAGCGTGTGGTATATGCTGTCTATGTGTGTGGTATGTTGTATATACTGGATGTTAATTAGTCGCGCATTGTCGTGCTAGGTGTATATTTGACTGCATATTGGTGTGTGTATATGGTTGTAATATACTGAGCGTGTCGGTGTATATATGCTGTATATCTGTGGGTATTATTGTTATACTGGATGCATTTGTATCATGCTGCATATCTGGTGGGTATGGTTTGTAATAACTGTGCCTGTGTGTATAGCTGTAATTTGTGAGTATGTTGTATATACTGGATGTGGGTTCATTATATGTACTATATATGCGTATATCTGTGTTCTGTGTTGTATATACTGGAAGGCAGGGTATAGATGCGGTAGATCGGTGCGAGGTGCTTATATACTGATCGCGTGTGTTATATATGGCGGCGTATCACTGTGTGTATAGTGTTTTCTAGACCCGGGACTGCGTGTGTAGAGCGGCTGTATTATGTGGGTACATCTGGGTGGCTGGTGGCTAATATGCGGTAGATACTGGGCCGCGTAATGTGCGGTTAGATCTGGAGGCGTTAGATATGCGTATCGGCGGTGGGTATGTTTTGTATATACTGCGCAGAGGCGCGATGGTAGCTAGATGCGGATATCTGGTCTATGTGTGTTGGATAGAGACTCGGCGTGGGGGTATTAGGCCCCTGTATAGCCTGTGGGGAGGGGATGTAGATACTGGATCAGTGTGGAGGAGTAAGGTCGGGATGGGTGTGTGGATGGGGATATACTGGATGGGGAGGGGGGATGATTGCGACGAGATCCGGACGTGGGAGAGACTGGAGCGCGTGAGAGATGGATATGGGTTAGGTGGCGGGTAGTGGATGATGTTGTAAATTTAGTGATGTCGAGATACTATTGTCTGTATATATAGGCATATACTTTTGGGTATAAAGTTATGAATGTGTAAGACACGTGTTAAAATGAGTGTACTTGTGTTAATCGCTGGTATAAATATTATGGGGAAGGAAAGGGTGCGGTTGGTCACAATTCAATAGGAGCTGCTATGGGGCCCCACCCTCCGGCTGCTTACGCCCCTGGAGTGACCTAGCCTGTCTCCTCTCATTGTGGCCATGGAGTACCATGAGCCCAGAAATACCTAGAGACTGGACTGTTTAGTGCGCAGCCTTGCATCCTTGTGCTCACCTGTTTGGTTAGGGGGACCAAGGGCTGACCCACATATACCTGCTAGTCTCCACCAGGGGACATGAGGTGCAATAAATATGGAGGGAGAGCATGATGACTAAGTTTATTCCTGGGCCCCGTGACATGGTTATAGGGAGTCACTGGAATGATGAGGATGGGATACCCCATGTTGATTCGATACTGATCAGCTCGAGCCCGAGATTACAGACATCGATACGTGGTGGCTCCCGCCCACCAGGCATTTTGGATATGTCATTATACCCCCTCCAACTAGCGTGCCACCGGACGCTACATATGTTACCTAAGAATACAACATGGGACAGAAAATCTGCATGCTAGCTCGGGCCTTACCAGCAGTGGTCTATATCTGCAATCACCAATTCTCAGTACTTATAGAACCAGTCCTAGAAGGTCTAACAGCTCCTAACATAGAGGGTGAAACCCCTTCCTATGCTTTGGCGGGTTGCATTATACATTTTGATGTATATATGCCTTTATGTGTATACGTTTCTATATATGCTGTATGTGTGTATATATTCTGTATGCTTGTATATGACACCGTAGTTGTTTGAGTTGTGTATAGGCCCATTCTGGAGCGCAGGAGATAATGTGTGGATTGTAACTTGCATGTGTGAGTGTACAAATACCTAGATTGTTAAGTGTGAAAGGGGCCCATCAGACAGCCGCTATGGGCTCGCCGGCTTCTATTACTTCCCTGCTGACTACCCTTGTAGACTATATCTTATCAAGGGTAAATCCTTCTTTTCGGAAGAAAGCGTACTCTGGACCTCTAATCGCCACCACTAAGCTAACTCCACCAACAACCCCCACGGCGAGAATCCAAAAAGATAATCTCCTAGAGCATAAGAGAGCACGTGATCGAAACCCCTCAGCACCTTCTGAATGGATATGTGCTCTCCCATACTTACATCATTAGGCAATAGTAGTTGCAATCGAGAATGTAAGGTCACATTGTAACGCTAGGAGATATCGGGAAATCAAAGTTGAAAGTCAGGTTCTTGGGGAAAAAACGCGTAAAAATAACATCGTAAACCTGAAAAGGACGCCCCTCTACGTGGTAGCTGCTAGGATCAATCATAGCGACCCTGGTTTCCCATGAGGCAAAATTGTTTTTCAAAGTAGATGCCCTCTGGTAGCGAAACAGCGTGAATGTATTGTTCTACCTGGAAGATCGATGGCCTGCGGATCCCATGTTACTACAACAACTCTCAGAGCTAATCCCATAAATGCCAGCAATGTGTTTATTTCCTCAGTATCCCTAGATAGGCTGATAAATCTTGGTCGATACGTATAAAAATGACACATGCTATATAGTCATGGGGGGGGGGATAGGGAATCCTGCTGTAAGCTGCTGCACCAATTATGATCTGTCTGATAGGGGACAGGAGTCTTGCTTCATTGTGATATCCTGATTAAGGTTCCTGTATTCAGCAGACATTGATCATGGTGCAAGCCTGCTGTGCAGCAGCCTGACAAAGCCGTGCATCATATGTCACATGTGCGAGGATGCCCAAAATCCAACGGTACGGTCGCTTGGTCGTCAGAGGAGTCTACGAGGGGGCCAACGATTTTTCAGACACATGAAACCTATGGGGTGCAGGAGGGATCCTATTCACTACCTGCCATCCATTAACATTAGTAGTTGGGGCAGAGGGTGAGGGGGGTGAGCGGGGGAAGCCGCAGTTACAGGACAGGGGCCCCCATGAGTACGGGAATGGTTAAATGCCGACTAGTCAGCCTGCGGTCTTCGGAAGGGCTGTCAGGGCCAACTGAGTCGCCACTCCGATGACTCAAGGGTGACGACGAGCGACCATAGTTTGCGGTGCTTTGGCAGCCCGCATGCACAGTTCACTCATGAGCAAGATCCCTCACTGTTCTAGTGTATGTAGAGGGGAGTGGTACTTATGTTTGAGTTCGACGGCCACGACCACATGCTTGTGTCGCACGGCCTGTGTAACGTCGGGGGGGGGGGGTGCTGGCGGGGCTTAGCGACAGGGCTCATGACAGCTATCTGTCAGATACCACAAGAACTCTGGAAAGCCAGGCGACAAGCAAGGAACGATAACGGAACGAGGGACGGCGGTCCGGGGGGCGCCAGTGTACAATAAAAAGCTAAGGAGAAACGGTGGGTTAACAGAGATAACGCCAGGAAAGGGGGTAGTGACACATGCAAGGGAGCCATCAGCGGGGCAAAGGGCCAGCGGGACAAGGGGAGAATGCACAGGTGGTGGAGAGCATGGCGCAGATGATCCTGATTGGAGGCCGCGACGCATTCGGGAAGTACCTACAAGGCAGCTGGAAGGGCGGCCGCCCTAGAAACGGATCGCCTAGTGGGTAGGTCCACATAATGTCTCAGTGAAACTCCGGCCAGCATCGCGGGGGAAATAAGGCAAAGGAGCCTCTCAACAGCATCAGGGGCGCCGCCCGCGCTAGGGAGATGAAAGTGCCACGAGATAGCATCAACGCATGGTTGATTGATCCAGAAAAACAGCAGTCCGGGGACTGGAACTCTAAGGGCACGAGGATACTGGGTCATCGGAGGAACGGCATGACGACCGGATCCATGGTGTGAGCTGGGAAGGAACGCGGCTCAACACTGCTTGTGGCGGCAGGAAGTCCCCGGGTCGAGTCTGGTCTTGCGTGCGAAGAAGGGCAAGTAGCACGGGGCAGTGCAGACAAGAGAAGCGATGCAGGAAAGAATCGCAGCATATGTCAGAAGAGGGAGGGTCCGGAGCCACGATCAATACCTACTAGTGCATGACACCAGACTTAGAGAACAAGGGGGGAGTATAAGTTGTGATCTCTACGTGTGTTAATAACAGTAAAGTACGAGAATGGCGTGTTATTGATTGTGGAGCCTTAATATTAGGGGAAGTGACTCCGCGGTGGGCGCAGGGAAGACACGGGAAGGCACCCGAGGGAGGGGGGAGGGGCGGGGCAAATGGGCAGGGTGAGCAGCCTGGGTGTGGGTGGCACTAAGAGGGATCACCTCGGCGTTGCCGAAAGTATTACTCACCTAACCTACATACCACGAGACGCCGTGCAGGCTGTAAAGGACATGGCCAGCCGCGTGCGCGGGAAAGGGTGGGGAAAGTAGATGGGCACCCGCCCTGCGCGACCACCAGCAGGCGCCCACACGCGTGGTGCAAGGTGGGTGGGCAAACGGCAAGGCAGGAGAATACAAGGTATCATGGGAGGGGGCAATTCTGGACACTCAGTCAGTAAAACTCAGCAATCCCAAAATTCCGGAAACGGAGAATTATGAGGCCAGAAACGGTAGAACAGACTACCCCAACTACGGGGTAGAGTGCCGTCCTCGTGGCCACCATTACCCCCCATTCATAGGATATGAGTGCTGAGATAGCCAACACTGGCCTGCAATGGCCGACCTCCTACAAGACACCAAGGGGAGGGAATAACTTTTAAAGTTGGGACAAACCCCTTTCAAGGAAATCACCAGTACCCCTTAACGACGCCGCCATAATAGTACGGCGGCACTCGTGCGGGTAATGGAAGGGGCTCATAGCCGGGTAGAGTCTTCCCCGATCAGCCGCTGGCCAAGCCGTGCTTCAAAAAGATGGCACGCATGGCGCCGGCATCTTGCTGAAGACGCCCTCCCCTCCTCTAAAAAGATCGCATTGAAAACGTCATAAAATTACATCACCACCCTAAACCTCTCCCGTCACCAAAGTAGAAAAGTTATTACTTCCAGAAATGTCAAAATAAAAATAACCGGTAAAACACGAAGCTCTTAATTTTTGTCACTATGATCTTCGAAACAATTATAAATCCTTATAACAAATGTTCGTATCCCCCTTCCATGATCGTGACGGACGCCAAGATAAAGCTAACATTGTCATTGGGGGCCCCACCCTAAAGTCCAAGCCCACAATAAAGCTAAAACGTGCGTCATAATTGTGTTTTTTTTGTTGTCTTCGCTCTCAGTGTGTCAAACTGACATTTTGGAAGTTTTTTTGTTGTCGCCTGCGTCCTGATCACCGCCTGGAAGATGCTATTCCCCCACTTATGGAAGGGCAAGGGGGTATGGCAGAAACCAGCCCGCACGAGCTCGCTTAAGGGTCAAATAAAAAGGGAGAGTGGTGTACAAAGGGTGGGAGGAAAAGGAAATGAAAAACGAAAAGGGCCCGTGCGGTACAGATGGGTTTAAGAAAAACGCCAGCTCCTTAGAGGTAGATCCTAGTTTGCCGGTGGCAGGTTCGCCTCGAATAAATGGCCACCAAATGCCTGATCTTAGGCGTAATCTTTCAGTGGCTGATAAGTGTCATGTGGTATTATAGGGCCGGAGAGGGCAAAGGCGTGAATAACAGGCGACAGGATCGGAATAGCCAGGTCGGTGGAGCGGATCTGCCTTCTCCGGCTACTCCACTCCCCTTAGAGCCCGGTGACTATGGGCAGAGGAAGAGCAATAAACATTCCACAATTCAATCAACTATCAAAGAGTACCCGAAAAATAACTGCATGGCAAGTCTGATTACGAGAACCTGCACCATGAACAAGGGAATGAGGAAGGGCGGGGAGGGTGCCGGGAACCACGAACAAGGAACCTAAAACATACAACGATAGTCAGCGGCTTACCGGACCCCACGGCGGGGCGGCTGCTGAATCTATGATCATGCCAAGCAGCGGGAAAACAAAAAGAGGGTTAACGCAAGCAGCCCGATCAGGGGGGGGGGGCAGTAGGCCGAGGCCCCAGGAGGTTGGCAGAGGGGAAGATCAAGGAAATAAAAGTCCGTGGGTCTTTGGTGGCGACTCGGACGGAGGCGTAAACGATGATAGGACACGGGCTCGCTGCCCCCCGTGCGACCTGGAGAAAGGGGGCGCAGGAACAGCAGGGGGGGGTAACGGGCGGGGTAACGTATACAGAGGCAAGGATAAGATGGGGGGGGGAAAGGGGAGAGAGGGGGGTAGAGAAAAGGGGCAGGGGGGGGGCCGCGCGAGACCGGTCAGCGCAAGAGGGGGAGAGGGGGGGGGCAGGACGAAGCACAAGGGACAGGTGATGGGGGGGATACTATGGTAAGGTGGGAGCAAGAAGGGGGGTGCACCCCTAAACCCCCTGAGCCGGGAGAAGAGAGGCCAACTGGGTGCAAGAGTCACGAAGGCGTCAAGGGCTGCCGGAGAAGCGGGGGAGAGGAACAAAGAGGGCAGGGAGAAGCGACAGATGAGAGGGAGCAGAAGGGGGAGAAACAGGGAGGGAGAAAAGCGAAACACCCAGCAGCACAGGAAAGCCCAGGCGGGAGGGGAGAAAGGGGGGGAAAAAGGGGCCAAGGCAAAATAACAACACGGGGGCGGAGGGGAGCCCGCAACAGATAGTAACGAGAGAAACCCTAAACGGGCGGGAGGGGGGGGGGGGGGGGGGGCAGGGACTGGGAACAGTGAACAAAGAAAGAGGAGGAGGGGAACGGTTAGGGCGGGCATGGTGGAAAGATATATGCTGTATATCTGTGTGTATGTGTTGTTTATGCTGGATGCGTGTGTATATATGCTGCATATGTGTATGTATGTTGTATATACTGGATGTGTGTGTATATATGCTGTATATCTGTGCGTATGTATTGTATATACTGGATGTGTGTGTATATATGCTGTATATCTGTGTGTGTATGTTGTATATACTGGATGCGTTTGTATATCTGCTGTACACAGGATGTACACTGTGTAGCAATGCCACTTATGGAGTCCATTGTATTAATGGGGATTACAATAGAAATATGCACAGAAAGAAGAATTTACAGTCAAAGTAACACAAAATCCCGCAGTTACCTGCTAAAGCCCCTCAATTTTAAGTCCCTTAAACTTAAGTCACACTTAAGACACTGCACACACTTCGGATCAATGCACACTCGCCACCAAGCTCCCACACCCACTTTTCTGATGCTTTTTTTTTAACCCCTTAATGACCGCCCTATCGGGATTCTACGGCGGTCATTAAGAGTACTTCTTCTGACGCGACGCCTTTCTACGGCGGCGCGTCAGAAGAAGATTTTGGGACACCGGGTCTCGCTGGTGCCGGTGTCGGGCTGTGATATCACAGCCCAGACCCGGCAATAACACCCGGGATTGGAAAAACTCTGATCCTGGGTGTTTAACCCCTCACACGCCGCGGTCAAGCATGACCGTGGCGTGTAAGCGTGTCCCACGTGGAACGGACCCCCCCGGTGTGCATACCGGGGGATCCGATCCCTCCTGCCGCTGCCCCCGGGTCCGGCGAGTAACCCGAGGCTTCCGGCTTCTCTTCCCGCCGGGTCCTGCCTTCCTGGCATGCTCAGTTACTTACACATTACTCTGCAATACAAGTGTATTGCAGTGTAAAGGCTTGAACAAGTGATCGGATGATCACTTGTTCAAGCCAAAGGAAGGAAAATGTAAAAAAGTTAAAAAAAAACATTAAATAATTTTATAATAATAAATAAAGAAATAAATAAAATTAAAGTCCCATAATCTCCCCAGTTACACATATAAGGCAAATAAAGTATCCTACTGTGATTACTTATTTGTGTTTTCTATTAAGATTGGTTATCGAAATAAAATACATACTTTCATGTAGTGTTATGCCCATGTGTACATTGTTTTTTTTGGTATTAATGTTCCTATATACAGTTTGGAAGAGTGTAATACAACTTAAAATCAATTGGACAACAATTATTTCAAAAGTGGATAGCTTGGAACAATCTATAATAGGATATAATAATCCTTTGTGTTTATATAACTACTCATCATAATGACAGAGCTGCTTTACAGATTCAGATAAATAAGACATTCCCGAGTAACAAGAGTCACATTGAAACAAGGCTGTATGGCGACCCCACTCAGCCATGTCTCCCCTGTATATGTAAACACTTATTTCTGAATGTGTAAGTAATGTGTTAAAAGGTTTGAATTTTTCCGTTTATCAATAACAACTTAACTTGAGCCATATCAAGCCTCCAGCCTCCCTACATTAGGGATAGTAATTAATGGTAAAGTGGATAAATCTATGTCTAGCATCAGATAGCTTTAACTTTTTGACTGCTTTTTACAGTATAATCTCCCAATGTCAATTGTATCAAGTAAAAATTGAATGCTTTGATAGGGATACTGCTAAACCGAGCCATTACTCAGCAGAGGGGATGCTATTATCTTTTTTCATTATACATTAACCTGGTTTGTTGTGCTGTAAATTAATCGTAGTGCATAGGTTATCTACACCTTCGATGCTACCTTTCCTCTAACGGAATATAAAACTGTCTAGTCATTTTGCGTTATTTCAGGTAAATATAATTGCTATAAACTGTAATGCAGATAGCTCTGTACATCATGCACATGCAGTTAGCGATTACTGTAGACTCAACCCCCACGTTGTATAATGCACTAGTAATACTGCTATGCAGTGAAGTGGAGTCATGTCCTGTTAGCAGGATGCCACCTTCAGGTGGGACAACTCCATTGTTCATAATTTGTCTAGTGAGAAGAAAAATAAACTCCACCTTCTCGTTCTTGACATTTTCCTTTCATAAAATACTTACTGAAACTTATAAACTCAAGCAATTCCGATGTTTATAGTAAGAGCAGGAGTGTAAAAGTTGGTACAATTTGTCTGAGGAGCTGCATATTATCCCATTAATTTACTTTATGCAGCTCGCGGTTATATTTTTTCTAACCACGTTATGTCTATAAGACTACAAAGGATTTGGGTCTTTGTGTAGTAAACGTTAGGGATATTCATTTCATTGAATTCATTGAGCTGAATTTCAAGCTTACAAATCACAAGCCTCATAACATACAACATTCCCCTTTTTCTCATTTTTTCTTTATTGTCTCTTTTCAATACCATGCTTTGTATTTATTTTAAATAATTGTTCCCACCTATAAATGTCTTCATTTGTCATGCAATAGTTGCAATATCCTCTTGTGGGCATGCTTCGAACCGTGAGGTAGACAGCGTACAGGAATTACAATTTCAGCAATGCACCTTTATATATTACTAGTGAACAAACAAGCTTTGCTTGCTGCTCACAATAGGTCTCATGCCCTGTGTGAATTTTTTAGCTGTCAATAGAACCACATCAGTAGACTAAAAAGTGAGTCACTGTTCTGCTTCTTCAACACAATCTTTAAAAGACCTTTGAAACTTTAAGTCACAAGTTAAATCCCCAGCCAATGAAGACATTTAATTCAAAGTCTGGCAAGTTCTTGTAATGCAAGATGAAAATGTTTTATTTCCTGAAACAACATAGAGATATATTGTAGTAGGATTTTTAGTATAGAATTTCAATGACGAAAAGTTAAAGGGGTTTCCACGAAAGAAAATTCTCACATTTCTATCCACTATGAAGTTACACAATAAAGATCTATTAACACCCTTACTTTAACATTTTACTCTTTTATTGCTGTTTTAGCTCCTATCTCTCCCTCGGCTGCTCATGCAAAATTCCAAGGTGTGGGGGGATTCTCTAAACGCGACACATATCACCCACTCTAGTTTGTGTGGTGACATGTGGTTAGATTATAAGGGTACAAGGTGTATATACACTTTCATCTGGCTTCTACATTATACTAACACACTGACACATAGAAAGAAGGATGAGACGGATCAGAGATGCATGAATAATTACACAGAGGCTGATAGACCATTACACTGTTACACTGGTGAGCACTGCTACATCTCACAGATATGTGCCTCCTTCCTCTTCCCCCGGATCACTTTCTCCTGTAGCTTGCAGCCTCTCTCTCTCACACCATGTATGACAGGATTTGACTGTCTTTGTGCCTCTGTGCCGGGGGGGGGACAGTCACACAGCATAGACAGACAAAATCGCATCTGCATCTCTCCAAGATGAACGCCCACCCTAAGTTAGAAGTTACAGGGTTGTGTCTAGGGCAACTGAAATTGTGTACAGCAGACTGATGGAGACAGGTTGGACTTATATGTGTGAATCCTGCATTTTTGTTAATAACAGTGAATTAGAGATGTGTTATTTTGTTATCCTGAGTACATATAAGAAACTTTAGCTTTATTTACAGCTTTTATCAACTCACAAAACAACAAGAGCTTTTCTGAGCTAAAAACAGGTGACGTGCACGATATATATGAGGGGAAATGACATTCATCCAGTTGATGTGCAAACATGACATATACAATACTAAGTTCATGATCGGTATGAATTGGGGAAAAGACATCCAAGTGGGTGTTCACACATGACAGCAACAAATCACATATAAGCATAGATTAACATATTGTGTGCAAAATATGACATAACAAGTCATGTATTTATAAGAAAAAATTGCAACCATCAAGGAAATCCATATCATAAAGTCATCAGGGTGCATATACATAGTCTGTGATACAAAATATATCCATACATTGGTGTACCCAAAATATAATAATGTTTTGTACAGTGTACACAACATAATGCTTCGTGTAAATAAAGATTTAATGAAGAATAGGAGAAGCTTGTTGAAATGAACCAGCAAGTCCACAGGGATGAATTCTCAGAAACTTTTGCTTTATTCTTTCTCATAAAACCAGTAACAGACAATTGGCAACATCAGAGAGTAGTAGATCCACACTCTTACGCGTTTAGAGTCCTTACGACTCTTAATCATAGGTCAATAATTTTAAGTTACATGATTTAAAGATCGATTGTAGGCTATTAATTTAGCCTACACATACTAAACCATAACTGTATGCATTGACTGCCCCTGGAGGAACAAAGATTCTCGGGTGGATCACGCTTTTGCCCTTGCTGTGAAAGCTCACTAGGTAAGCCCCATCCAAAACCAGAGCTTCTGCAGAGCTGCTGCTGGCTGACCTTGTAGTGTCCATTTTAGGATATGATCGAAATCAATGTCAAAGACAGCGTAGTTTTTAGGTATTTAGCAGCAGAGTGAACCTCAAAATTGTACTCTCCACGCAAGTACTAAAACTGAAGCTTCAACTCATATCATCATAATGCAACGCCTCAGCTGCTGCAGAAAATCAGAATCACACCTCAGCTTCTGCAAACCTCATAATACACACCGTAGCTATGGAATTGTCACAAAGTTCAAATTATTAATTTTGTTGTGAATCCACCACATTATCAATAATTATATATCCTACAGTTGAGTAGCCCAGAATTACACAAAATGTTGTTGTTGTGCACAAGTGGTTTATAAATACCCTATGTTTTGTTTTGCCACCTTCATCCCTAAGTGTGTGTTTTTTTCTCCTGCTTATTACCATCAGAGTTAATGAAAAAGATATTTAGCCTTTCCCAGCTTCCGAGAACAATTTCTTGTAACACACCCATAAAATTGTGCATTGGATGCAACATTGGAGAAAAAGTAGTAATGATGTTTTAGATCTATGGCTGTTACATTCACAGTAGTTATACACAGGCTAAACATACCAATATACATAGGAGGAAAAACACTAACTCTTTTTAATTGTCACTCATTCTAGATTGTTCTGATCTAATATTTTTTTACCAAAAGTATAATTTATTCTCTTTTAAAAGAACAGACCAATATTGTGTTGCTTGTCCTTTACTTTCCAGAGTTATGGCATAATCTGTTTTTAACAGCTTGCTAGAATCCTTCCTCACAGCATTGAAGTGGGGTGGAGTACAACCAGGAAGCTTTCTTCCCGCAGCTTCTTGGAAGCCTGCCTTTGACAGGTCTGCGTGGCAGGCTTCCCAGAAGCTGCTGGAGAAAGCTTCCTGGTTGTACTCCTGCTTTAGTGATTTCTTGTTGTGACCTTCTGCTACTTTCCTCGACCACAATTCTCTGCCACCTGTCCTGACCTTCGGCTTCGTCCCCGACTCTGCTCTGATCCCATACTGCCTGTCCGTGACTCTCCATGCCTGTCCACGCCCGCCTCGTCTCTGCCTCACCATTCTGCACCTCACTTGGTCACCACCATGGACACAGTGGTACCCCTCTGAGCGACCTGGTGGTCAACGCTGCAGCTCACTTTGCAGCTCTGGTGAAAACTGGGTACCACTTAGACTCTGCTCCCAAGTGTCGGCTTAACGTCCATTACCCCTGTATCCTGACACATTGTCTTTACTGAGGATATACTAAAAAATTAGCTCTCATACACTTTAAATTTGTATCATTAAGGCCACTGGTAGAAATTGTCTTCTATTTATGGATATTTCTCATATAGTAAATCATTGCACCTGACCCTGAGAAGGTCTTGCTTAATGTTTACAGAAGGATAAAAATATTTCAGAATGTAGATGTTCAGAAGACCTCTTTGTAGAATACTTTCACTGACATGATGGATTTTTGTAATCCTCACTACTTGCATTCATTTCTCAGCCTAGAGTCCCCTAGGCTTAAATCAATTCCATTAAGGTTATTCAATAAGGATCGAGTGTAAGTCTAGATTTTTTATTTATTATCAGCAAAGCACTGAAGATATAAAGCGCTGGTAGATTAACATAGAAATGTTAGCTACCATTGCAAGAAAGCAACACTAAAGGAACATGTCAGCTCCTGGTTCACACATAACTAAACATACGCTATGTCTATGATGCTCCTTGAATTATAGGCACATCTTGGGTAATGCAGATAATCTTCATTTGTATAAATGATCTTTCTTGTAAATGGCTAAAACTAACTCCAGTGGATCCTTTTTGCTCACTTACACATAATGTTAGTAGTGCAAAGAGACTCGAGTGGAAAGTTCAAAGATTGAAGCATAAATTTCACAACATATTGCTATGCACATCCACATAAAGCTATTGAAAATTACACTTCATGACTTTTGTACATCTTTAGGGTAATTTTATGTATTCTTGCATCGCTTTGCCATTCCTTCTTCTTACAATCTCTGCAATTTTTACGATCACCACAATCATTAATCTAGTGCCCTCTGTACACTCCACAGGCAAGCTACACATAGTAATCTAAAACTCAAGGTGTGAACATAACCCCGGGAACCTAATGTGCCAGCATTAATCTTTCCTAAAAACTGAAACCCACCATTTCCTTATCATTTTTGTGGCTCTTCGTTGAACCCTCTCCAGCTCCAGGGATCCTGTTTATGGACCGGGCCTAGCCTATCCCTAGTCTTCCCCATGCCCCAGTAGCCAATGTTGCCCCCATGCTCCAGTAGCCACAGTGCTGCCCCCATGTGCCCATTAGCCATTGTTGCCCATAGCACCCACTCCTTCTCGAAGTAGACAGTACTTCTACCAGTAGTCAAAGTGCTGCCCCCCCCCCCATAGCCATTTCTACCCCCTAGGTAGCCACAGCAGCAGAAAGCTCTGTGTTCCGCTGCAACAATTAAACAATTACAGTTTGGGAACCAGAACATTCGTCCGAGATTCTACCACAGGAGTAGTATGTGGAGCAGCTGTCCTGCCTTTTTTCTCTTCAGAGTTGCCCATGGAGCTGATTTTCAACATATTTTTTACTCAGGCTGCTTAGTTGTTGTTCATATATTTATGTTATGTTGTCATGCTTTCTCTTTTTAATGTTCACAAATATTGTTTTTGCACCACACCATAGCCCCTTTTTTAAATTTGTTTTGGGAACAGGAGAATCCCCGGACCATTTACTTTAAGCATAAAAAGCCCTCATTTAAATGAATAAAATACAAGTTTTGCTTAATTCGTTTTGCACAGAGCTATTTAACAATGTGCATTGTTCCTCCTGCTCTACAACATAATGGCCCAATTTATCAAAAACATGCAACTACGCCCAGGTGCAGTTTGCCTGTGATTTGCGCAGGGCTGACAGATTCAGGAATTGTAACGCATGTTCTTCATGATCTGGTGCCCCCTGCACTGCCTGACTGAGTGCACCAACTTACCACCTTTAACAAACAGCGTACCACAATTCTATTGGACACTGCATGATAATGTGGCACATGATCCGACTGCACCGGATAGCCCCTTCAGTGTAGTTTTTGTGTCTCATCGGGCATAGTGCAGCTGCGCCACATATGTGTCACAGACACTTTGAATGTGCAAATTCCCCAAAAATGGTGCAGGGGCTTTAATAAATGGGCTTCTGTCTCATATTAGACAGTTTTTTTCTGACATATCCCTTTAAATGAGTTTTGCTGCATTAAAGACATCCAAATCATTTTCATTCAATTTTTCAATTCATTTTGCATAGAAGATAAACAAAATCAAATAGATTCAATTGTTTTCTCAATTAGAAATATAATGAAAAAATAAAATATTGCAGAGATGGAATTTTCACTGGGTGAAAGAAATTGATTACCATGATAAGATATCAGGAACTGATCTGCTTTCCAGCTCCAGCACATGCAACAATGTCGTGTTGTGGCACATAGAATATTGGTACAGCAGGTAGGCATCAGTTTTTTATTAACTGGTTACAGGGACACTTTATTTTTCTCTCCCAAGATCCACTGCTTCCAATGTGCTTAAACCTATTCCCGGAGATATCTGCCCAACAGCCCCTTTATGAATTGCTCATTTTCAGTGAACTGTTGTGATACATTCTGTAGTTATTTTCAGCGCTATCACGCATGTCTAAATCCACTTCAGAGCATTGAGATTTTTATTGAAATTAATCTTTTATCATTGCTATATATCTCTGCTTCTTCATGTAAATATTTGCCTAAAATAAGGAATAAGACTAGAGGTGGAGGACCAACTCCACCATTTTATCTGCACAGCAGTGTGTTGGGGCTGCATTTACCATTCTCCTCATGCTTCAAAGCTAAAATTTCCCAGCATCCTTCCTGTGTTCATTGTTAACCATAGTATAGTTTGTCCTGGGTGTCAACATTTGATAGGTGAGTGACACATAGGGGCAGATTTACTACACCCGTCCATTCGCGATCCAGCGGCGTGTTCTCTGCGGTGGATTTGGGTCTTCCGGCGATTCACTAAGGCAATTCCTCCGACGTCCACCAGGTGTCGCTGCCATGTGAAGTCCGCCGAGTGTCCACCAGAGTGCACGATCCATTGCCGGGTGAAGGTAAGTGCGACACTTTTTAAAAAAAAAAAAAATGCGGCATTTTCTCCGCCGTCTGTCGAGTTTTCGTACGACCTGCCCCCCGATTTCGTTCGCATGCATGCCGGCACCGAGGCGCACAATCTGATCGCGTGCGACGAAATCCCTGGAATACAGGGAAAATCGGCGCAAAACGAAAAATTTCGTTTAACCTGTCCGCAAAACGCGAATCGGGCCCTTAGTAATGGCCCCCATAGCATTTTAAAGCAAGAATCATGGCAATATAAATTTGAAATTTATTCTAACATGCCTTTTTGTAATTTTTTATGTTTTCATTTTTTTTTTTCATTCAATGCCAATGGGAAAGGGTATAAAACTAATGAAACGTAACATTATATCCAAGCTTTAGTTTTCAATAATTTAATTTTGTGTGTTTTAGTCTATAATAGAGACCATAAGTTGTCTGTATTTCTCGACTGAACACTATACCAAGACTAAACTCAAAACATCATAATCCTACAGGCGGTGACTCCGACAAAATTAATGACTATGTTTACGTTAGTCCAGTTCTTAAGGCCCTGTTCAATTCTGTCTGCTTGCTTACATTATGAATCTTAAGGGTATTCCCTTTCAGCAAAGTTGCGTTTTTTAGTATAAACACCTGTGTGACATCACATGTAATACTACAATCTCATTTATGGTATATACTGTATTATTGTATATCTTGTGTGCTTTGGTGCCACTTTTGCGCCTCTACTAACTGACCAACCCTGACATTTCTGTCTATGGTCCTTAGCAGGCACTTGCTTAGTTTGTACTCTCCTTTATACCATGCGTCATCTTAGTAAGCATTTGCCAACTGCACGTTTTAGAAATTTGCCTCTTTCCTCTTTAAAATCCACTTCTATACTGGTCTGTACCATTCACTGCACTGGTTACCCATCAACTTCTGATACAATTCAATTGTAAATCCCCCCATCCACCAGCTCCCACAGTGCTGCTCTCTAATTAAGTTTCCTCATCATAACAAACAAAATAACCAAAATGAGAGCGAAGATATATCTACTATTACTAAAAGAACGTTCTCCGACGCTTATGGGTCTGGCCAGGATTCACAAGGTCCGTGCACCGATATCCACTAGAAGTTCACCTTCTATTTCTTGGTGCAGGTAATTGCATGTCAAGCGACACTTTTTTTTTTTAAATACCGCAATTTTTCCGAATCCATCTAGTTTTCCGATGGCCACGCCCTCCCCCCCCCCGATTTCCGTTGCATGCATGCCGCGCCGACGCTACAATCCAATTGTGCGCCAAAGTCCCAGCGGAACCACCACAATCGGAAAAATTTGGAAACCTGACGAAAAAAAGCGATTTCAGGCCCTTAGTAAATGTACTCCCTCGTGTAATATTAAATATTGCAATCTTATTAATGTATAAAGTTAAAACAAAATAATCAAAGATAAAATTTCCTTCAGTATGGGAATGCAGATGAAGACATCATCCCAGAGAACTGGCAAACACCCTACATCATCTCTGTAACAGGTAAGTATATGACACAGACTATAAGGTCACTTAATGCAACTTAAAGGGGTATTCCGGAATATGAACGTCTGATACAAAAAACCCATGATGCTATAAATAAATGAATAAACAAACTCAATGTCATTGATACCAAATTGCTTAAATAGTTTGATTTTATGATTCACAAAATTTTATGGCCTCTCTATGAGGCAGAGTTATCACCAAGATGGCCACCACTGGAAACTACAAGTCCAAAATCCTTTAGTTTTCAGAACCTCCTACCTCTTATGTTCTGCTCCCAGTGATGATCTAACAGGTTATCTTGTGCTGTTACCATAGTAATGATGTGTAACTGCCATCACCACAACACCGGCCATACTGGATGCACTGCAACCAACCAACCACAGACAAACATAGTGGTGATCACTGACCTTCCCAGCAGGTGCAAGACATGTGAAATGGACATGTGACCATGGCCATTTTGTCCTGTCTTCTCTCTCGCACGGAGGAAATTAATGGACTGATTAAAGGGCCAGTAGTATATTAATTCTTCATACAGTCTATGTCAACAGCATTTTTCTGGACAGAGTAGGGGAACCTGGTGGCGAGACGTTCATCCAACCACCGGGGGAGTAAGCACGGGAAAAGGGGCAGAACCCAGTGGTGATACTGCAAATGTAATTGGTCTAGAGAGTGACTATAAAAACTCACCTATGTCCAGTGAAGTGGCCTTGTGAGGTCTTTATGTGATGATGGCAGACAATCCTTGTAATGTCCGCGTTGGCCCAGGCCAGTCGTCCAGGTTACCACGGAGGAGATGCAGCCCGTATAGAAGGAAAAGAAATACAGACCTATTGAAGCCTCGTGAAATTTGTTACTTCAATAAAGTCTTGCGACGCGTTTCGTCCGGACTGGGCTTCGCAGCATCATCAAAGCCTGATGAAGCCCAGTCTGGAGCTGAAAAGCGTTGCAAGACTTTAATAAGGGTTTTGTGTGACCACAATAGTGGTGCAGACACTTCTTAAATACCTTAAGCCGTTTAAGCCTAGAAGAACGTGCACATCTGACAAAGGTTGGTGCAAAGCCCTAAGTAAAATGCCCCACTGTCTTAAACCTTCACTACATTTATCAAGGGTTTTGACAGTTTTGGACAACTTTCAGACTATTATGACAAAGGAGTGAGTTGTAGGATTGTAAAAAGGTTGTGGCCTAACATGCACCAAAAAGGGCATATTTTAGGCAACAAAGTATTTTTGACGTTGAACTTATCATAGTATATTAAGGCTGAAAAAGACCAAGTCCATCAAGTCCAACCTTTAAGAATTAAATAAAGTTTTATCCCCATAACCCGTGATATTTTTTCTCTCTAGATGGTATCCAGGCCTCTCTTGAACAGTACATAGAGTCCGCCATAACAACCCTCCTGCGGCAGGAGTTCCATAGTCTCACTGCTCGTACAGTCTCGACAGGACCGATCTCTCATAAACCCATGCTGAGGCTGGTTTAAAGGTTGTGCACAGTGAGATACTCCAGGATAGCATCTCTAACAAACCCCTCAATTATTTTCCCCACCACACAGTTAGACTCTCTGTAGTTTCCAGGTCGCTATTTGATCCTTTTTTGTATATTGGTACCAAATTTGCTATGCGCCAGTCCTGTGGAACATAACAGTCCTCAGTGAATCTTCAAATATTAAAATAACGGTCTGTCTATCACCATCTAATTCATCCAGAACCCCGGGGTGTATGCCATCTTGCCCCGCTGATTTTTCTATCTTAGTGGTTGTGATGTGGCGCCGTACCTCTACCTGGGTTAAACTGTTGACATTCCAAGAAATTTACATTATTCGTCATTGTGTCTTCCACCCAGGGATTTTCCTGGTAAAGACAGTTGAGAAGGCGAATTCAGTAGATTGGCCCTTTCCATCTCTCTTCCAACCATGACCCCCATGTTAGTTTTTAAGGGACCCACCCTCTCTGTTTTTAGTTTCTTATCATTGATACTTTGAAAAATAATTTGGGTATTTTTGCTCTCCCTGGAAATATTTCTCTCAGTCTCTATTTTGCGGCCTTTATCTGCTTGTTACTGATTTATTTTCTCTCTATAATCCTGTAATGCCTCATCGCTACCATACAGTTTAGCACCTTAAACGTCCTTTCTTTCTCCTCTTATGCTATTACAGCTAGTTAGCCACATAGGCTTTTTCTTGTTCTTTTATGCTTTTTCCCATAGGGTATGTGTTTCTCACAGGACTTTCAGATTATGATAAAAAGTCCCATTTTTGGGAGGGGCTTTTGTCTTTGAACATTATCCCTCTATGCTTTAAGGTCTTCCCTAAGTTGCTAAAATTTGCCCTCCGAATTTAGAGTGTTTGGTTCCCCTTCACTAACACTCTTGGGAAGCGTAATACAAATCAATGATATTATGATCATATTACCAGGTTCCCCCACACCTGTATGTTGATACCCTATCAGGTTTTGGCAAGGATAAGGTCCAGCAGTGCCCCCCCCCTCTTGGCTCCGAGACTAGTTGCGACAGGTAATGGTCTTTTGTTGTTGACAAGAACCTGCTACCTTTGAAGGACCTGCAGGTTTTGCCTCCCCCTCAATATCTGGGTAATTGAAGTCCCCATGATAAGTACTTCACCATCTTTGAGCTGCATCACATTCACTTATCAGCATTTCCTCTGCTGCCTCCATTATATTGGAGCCTTATAACAAACCCTAGTAATATTTTATTATTCTTTTCCCCTCCTCTATCTCCACCCACAGGGACTCCACATTTGCATTGCGTTACTGATGTCATCCGCAAGACAGGCTTGAGGCAAGAATCACAATATAAACAAAACCCTCCCCCTTTTTTTATTTAACGATCCTTTCTAAAAAAGACTATAAACCATCTATAGTAACAGCCCGGTCATAGCTACTGTCCAGCCATGTCTCGCTGATACCCACTATATCATATTTCCGCTCCAACTCAAGAGTTCCAGTTCCTCCATTTGTTTTGTGAGGCTTCTGGCATTGGTAACATACACTTTATAGGTTTTCCCTGTCCTATTCCTTTTGTTCTTATTCCCCAATCTCATTCCAGCCCCCCTTCTGCCCCCATGGACTATGACTCTTCCCAGCTCTCTATCTACACTGTCTATTTGCCTGCACAGTGTAGTTGCCCTCCCCCAGTGTCTCTAGTTTTAAACACTCCTCCACCTTTTAGCCATTTTCCCCCAAAACAGCTGCACCCTCCCCCATTGAGGTTGCAGCCCATCCCTACTGTAGAGCTTGTAGCCGACAGAAAGTCAGCCCAGTTCTCCATGAACCCAAACCCCTCCTACCTACACCAACTTTTGAGCCACTTATTTACATCCCTGATCTCCCGCCTTTCTGGTGTGGCACTGGTACGGCAGTATTCAGAGAAACTACTTTGAGTCCTTGCCCTGAGCTTATGGCCTAAATCCCTGAATGTTTTTAAGGACCTTCCACCTATCTCTTACTTTGTCATTAGTGCCAATGTGGACCATGACCTGGTCCTCGCCAGCCCCTCCCAGTAATCTGTCACCCGATCCGCAACATGCCGAACCCAGCACACCCGGCAAACACACTTTTCGGTTGCACGGTCTTTGTGAGCCGATTGCCCTGTTGTTCCCCTAATAATCGATCTCCCACTACCAGCACCTGTCTGACCTTGCCTGTGCTCCCATTACCCTTCTTACTGGAGCAGACAGTCCCCTGGTTGCTAGAGGCCATTGTCTTGCTGCAGCATTGCTACCCCAGAGCTGATTCCCCCTCATCCGCCAGCCTGGCAACTTATTGGGGTGCACCAGATCAGGACTGAACTCCCACAACTCTTCACTCTACCCCGCCTTCTACATGTTACCAACTAGCTGCCCCCTCACTCTGACCCTCCATACTTCCCTCCCCACACCCATTTTCCCAGAGTTTGTGCTCCAGGAGCAGCAAACTTCGTTCCTATTGTCAATTGCCCGCAGCCTTGAAACTTGCTCATTAGATCCAGATCTGGGCTTCCATGATCAATTTTCACACATCCCACACAGCAGTATTCCCCCTCGAACGGTTGTTCAAGGAAAACATACATGCACGATGTACACTGTGTAGCATTGCCTTTCTATCCTTTTATAGGGGATTAAATAGAATATGCACGAAAAAGAATTTACAGTCAAAGTAACAACAAAATCCCGCAGTTACCTGCTAAAGCCCCTCATTTTAAGTCCTTAAACTTAAGTCACACTTAGACACTGCACCACACTTCGGATCAATGCACACTCGCCACCAAGCTCCCACACCCCTTTCTGATGCTTTTTTTTTAACCCCTTAATGACCGCCCTATCGGGACTTCCTACGGCGTCCATTAAGAGTACTTCTTCTGACGCACGACCCTTCTACGGCGCGCGCGTCAGAAGAAGATTTTGGACACCGGGTCTCGCTGGTGCCGGTGTCGGGCTTTGCATATCACAGCCCAGACCCGGCAATAACACCCGGGATTGGAAAAACTCTGATCCTGGTGTTTACCCCTCACACGCCGCGCGCTCAAGCATGACCGTGGCGTGTAAGCGGGTCCCACGGGGACGGACCCCCCCGGGTGTGCTACCGGGCCGACCCTCCTGCCGCTGGCCCCCCGGGTCCGGCGAGGTACCGAGGCTTCCGGCTCTCTCCCCCGCCGGCCCGCCTTCCTGGCATGCTCAGTTACTTACACATACGCTCAATACAAGTGTATGCCAGTGTAAGGCTTGAACAAGTGATCGGATGATCACTTGTGTCAAGCCAAGAAGGAAATGTAAAAAAGTTAAAAAAAAACATTAATAATTTATAATAAAATAAAAAATAATAAATTAAAGTCCCCTAATCTCCCCAGTTACACAATAAGCAAATAAAGTATAAAACACAAAAACATAAAAAAAACGTACTATTTGGTATCACCCACGGTCCGTATTAATCTTACAATACTCTAAATCAATATTGAACCCGCTCGTAACGACGTAAAAAAAAAAAAAAAAAAAAACTTCCCGTAATATACATTTTTTCATCAACACCATCACAAAAATATGTTCTAAAAGGATCAAAAAAGCTAAGTTCCTAATATGATACAATAAAAGAACACTCTTTTCGCAAAAAATAAGCCCTCAACGATCTGACAACAGAAAATACAGACAGACGTTATGGCCCTGAAAAGTTATCAATAGTAAAAACAATCGATTTTCTCCAATATTGGTTTTGCTCAGTAAATTGAGCAAGATGAGCAAAACTATATAATGAGGTATCACCGCAATCGTAGTGAACCAAGAATAAGATAAATTATTTTTATGTTAATGGTGAGCGGGGGAAAAAAAGGTGCTAAAATCCAAATAAAAATTGATGATTTTGTTTGTGTCCCCCTTGAAATAGTTAATCAAATCTCATAATAACGCTATAGACCCCCATGTATACATTGTATCTCATCTCGTAAATAATAAGCCCTCATAGTTTTACATTACCAAAAAAAAAAAAAATTATAGCTTGTACACTGTACATAAAATCTGCTGTACCATGTCCGCTATTTATCCTATGCCTGCCGTGGCACGCCATACAGCAGACACACCACCACATATAGGTAATCTCTACACTCGGGAGAAATTGGCACACATTGCAGAGCGTTTCATCATTTTATTATTATGACATTGTCAGTTCCAGGCCTAAATAATGTATTTTCCAAAAAATGTAAAAGTTTCTAAATCGCAGGTCCATATTGTTTTAACCACATGTGAAACCACTTAAGGGTTAATAGACTCAATAGAAGTTGTTTTTAACACATGTTGAGGGGTGACGTTTCTATAGTGGGGTAATTATGGGGTTTAAATATATTATTTGTGGCCTTCAAAGTCACTTGGAAGCTAGATTGTGTCCCTCAAAATGTGATTTTTGGCTGTTTCATGAAATGAGAAAAATCGCACCTAAAGTTCTGCGCCTCATAACATCCTAGAAAAATGACCGGAAGCATAAATTATCATCCCAACATAAAGCAGGCATTACCGTAAATGTAATATTATACTTTTTTGGGTAGTTTGATTCTTGTCTGGTATACAAAACATTCAAACTTGGAAAATGAAGAATTTTACAAACTTTGTGCCAAATTTTCACTTTTTTCAGAATGAAACGCAAACTTATCACTTAAAAATTATACAACTACATGTCTAGGGGCGAAAAGTTTCGGGGTCCAGTCCTCATCAACACATTTATAATGCAGTTTCCAGGTTAGAGCTCAACATAATACATCCAATGTAAACATTGTAAGTTCCATTGTATAGTTCAGTGTATGGTTTTCGGTGTACTGCTCTGTCGGTGTGTAAATGACCAATGATTGGCGGATGTGTATAGTATTGTAATTTTATATCTGGGGTCAAATTGCTTGTTCGGTACAATGGACCCCCCAATGTGCAGAATTTTTTCCGTGGAATCCTTTGTGGTGCTAATTTAGGCAATGTTTATCCCTATACGGATGGAGATTATACATTTGCACATGGACATACTAGTCTGCTGTGTACACAGATCATTGTGTCTAGACTGCGGATGGTGGTGTTGTAATGTTGTATATCTGGATGCAGTGTGTATATGCGGTATATGTGTAAGTACCAAACAGAAGGCATTCACCCGCTGTTTCATGAAGCCACTCGCCCTATGTTGTGTCATTATACTGGATGTGTGTGTACCGCATCTGCTAGGGCTGACAGGCTGGCTAAGTGGTTGTTTCTGCTGGATGTGTCTGTATCTATGCCTGCATATGTATATGTGTGTGTATGTTGTATATACTGGATGCGTTTGTATATCTGCTGTATATCTGTGTGTATGTGTTGTATATACTGGATGCGTGTGTGTATATGTTGTATATACTGGATGCGTGTGTATATATGCTGTATATCTGTGTGTATGTGTTGTATATACTGGATGCGTGTGTATATATGCTGTATATCTGTGTGTATGTGTTGTATATACTGGATGCGTGTGTATATATGCTGTATATGTGTGTGTATGTTGTATATACTGGATGTGTGTGTATATCTGCTGTATGTGCCTTGATAATACTAGAGTCTCACACAGCAACAGAGACAAAATTGCACTCAGTTTACTTAGCGTCGGAATGGCCACCAGAGGACCCAGAGTACTAGACTTACGCCTCCTGTGGGCCCCGTCTCTAACACATATAGCTCCAGACCCATCTAGAAAAAAACGACCCAACCAATTTGAAGGACTAACCACGTATCTTTTTTTTCAGAGGGGCTTGAGAAAGAGTGGTCCTCCAAAAAATGTTTTGGTGCGCCAATATAACCAAGTCCAATCTGCCTAACTCATAACTAGACCACTAGTCAAAGAAGCAAAAACATCTTTGCGTTGAATGGGGATCTTGCTTGGTTTTAAAAGTAAATGTAACAAAAGAAAAGTATGTAAACAAGGAATTGTAGAAGATGAAAGTAGTTGGAGACATACAGTTAAACCTACCTGCGTGGTCACACAAACATAATGTGCTCTCACTAATTAATGCTCCAGGACTGTGCTGTAAATAAAGGAGTCCCTTGGAATATAACTAATTTATCAGTGCACAAACTAAAATTATGAACTCTCAATATTTAATGCTGTGTCACGATATTAATAAAATATTAAGATTGCACCTCACACCATTATTGTCCTCTTTATATTTACAATTACAATAGAATTTGAGTTAGGGGCTAAGGTGTGTACCGGTGAGTCCCAGCCATGGATACGTTAGGACCCCCCATATTACTTTGGGAAGAGCATGGTAAATTCTTGTGGCTCATTTAGCATCGAGCAAGTATGTGTCGGAACAGACAGGATTGTGATAGGTTTTGGGCACATGAAACCTGGTGGGAGAACGTTTCAGATCCATTTTAAGAATATTGAACATGGCAGAAAATTATCTATCCAGAAATTGGGACCTGAATTTTATGTTCACGAAGTAGCATCAAAGTGTTCTTAAAGGGGTATTTTGGACTTAACATTTGCAGCGATAGGGAATAAATATCAGGTACTTATAGGTCTAAGGTCCGAAAACCTGCCATTTGGTTGGAATGAAGACGGGTCAAAGACAATGGATATCACTTTTCACCTTACAGCTGTGCACGTAACAAGTCCCATTCATCATGTGACATTGGTTGGGCTCAGTCCCATTCAAGAGAATGGGGCTGAGTGCAATATAATGCACAACACGTCGCTAAAAGCTAAAAGAAACATTATATTTCCCTCTTTTTTATGACGTGTGTGTTATTAATTCTTTGTCAATATCCTACTCTACAATTCAACTTACATAGGATCCTAAAAAAAGGTGTGTGGGAGGGCAGGTTATGGACCAATATTTCAAGAAATTGTGGGCTTAAACGATAGAATTAGGGTCCCTTTAGCCCACAAATGATTTTCGGTTTGTAGAACTCAGCTAGTATTGACAACATCAATAGTATCTGAGTAGATGGTTGGATAACACTAGGGAAGAAAACCCAGATAAAGGCTCCCGCCGGGGGTGGGGGGGAGAGCACGCTCACTAGGGTATGGAACGTACGGTGCCTCACGGGCTGCATTTTAACACTTCCGTACAGGCGCCATGAGGACATGAGATGCTATAGGTGGACGTATATACGTCAGCCGTTATATACGTACGCTCATTACGTTCGTGTTGAAGTAGCTTAGATCACAATCAATTCCATATAACCTGTGAAGCCCTACAATCTGATTGGATGTAGGACCAACTTACCAAATTCACTATCATAAATAGTTTTCGTAGCATGATCAGCATTATACCATTGAGTGCTTCGGAAATCAACTTCACACAAAAGTTGTTAACTTACTACATTCATGAATGTGTGAGAAAATGGAGACATCTAAAGATCGTAAACAGGAGTCTAGGATGAAATGACAATCTTTCTAACCTAGACAAGGTTTACGATCCATGAAAGAGATAATTGAAAATTGTTGTGACGACTGACCCATCTTGTGGATACAAGTGGTCCACGTCCAGGATGTAGACATTGATCCTCTAGTGATGCGACTGTAAGGCTCACCACCTCAGGAAGTGATTTAGCAAAACCCTCTGAAGAGAAACTACTTGCGGGCATCCCCAAGGCACAGCGGCAGAGGGTACACTCATGGTTGTACAACCCATACTTAATCTTTTAATTACACAATTGTTAAGAGGGTAATCTAAAACACCCCGAGGGGAGGATATACAGGAAGTTAAAATTGACTTCTTGACAATTGATCATCTCAATAACACGTCAAACCTTCTCAAACAAGTCCCAATCATGTCCTGTTTAGATTCTAAATTTGTCATTAGGGTCATTGACAGCACAATCAGTCTAGCATCTATTTACACTTCAGGAACGAAGAGGCCATCAATGAGTCTATCTACTACTAAAAATACCCTTCATGACATCATAGTTCAACACACCAGGGCGTAAACAACCACCGTAGCAGAACGTAGCAGCATGCTACGGGCCCCAGGCTCATGGGGGCCCGTGCTGATGGAAGGAAGCAGGAACGCTAGTACAGGGAGCTGGCCCGGGGACCATCGACATTATTGAATTATAATTTGTAATGATGTGTCCCCGGGCCCGTCCCACTAACACCTCCACTGCCATGCAGGCCAAATATGAAGTGGGCGGAGACGGAGTGGGACGGGCCAGGGGGACATATCATTAAACCAATTATAATCGGCTGTCCATACGGGAGCTCAGGAGCCGTCCCAATACCTCTGCCTGCTGAAACTGGTGACTGTCCGCCCACCAGAAACGCCCCGCTCACAACAGGACTCAACGTACCGCCCTCGGCACTTGTGGCTTATCCTGCGGCCCGGCAACAGGGCGACTTCTAATGTGGCTTCCCGCCCACTCTGCCTATCCGTGGCCCGCCCACTCACCCGTGTGGCACGCCCCCCTCACACGCGGACCGCACCACCTCGTTGCTTAGTGACTCCGCCACGCGTCCAACACACTCCAGGCGCGACCGCGATGACCGTGGAGAAGTATAATTAATACATATGTAAAACGAAAAATGCATGATATATGTGTTGTTTGTACATGTGTGTTCTGTATATTACTGATGGATGTAGTAATAATATATTATATATATGTGTGTATTTGTTATGTACTGGATGTGTGTGTAGAATATTTGTGTGGATAGATTGCTGTATAATAAAAACTGGATGTGTAGTGGATATATGCTGTATATTGTTGTTGTTTGTTTAATACTAGGAGGTGTGGTATATATATGTAATATCGGTGCGGGGTGTGGGTGTATGTCAGTATATATTGGATTTGTGTGTATGTATGCTGTATATCTGTGCAGTATTTATTGTAGATTTACTGGATGGGTGCAATATGCTGATATCTGGTGTATGTATTTGATATACGAGGATGTGTGTGTATATCTCGCTGTATATCTCGTGTGTCTGTGTTGTATATACTGGATGTCGTGTGTATATATGCTGTATATCTGTGTCTGTGTTTATACTGGAGGTGGTATAATGAGCTATAGATGTGTGTGGTTGTATATAATGGATGCGTGTGTATATCATAGCTGTATATCTGTGGTGTATGTCTTGTATAATACTGGATGCGTGTGGATATCTGCTGTATATTCTGTGTGTAGTGTGTTATATACGGATGCAAGTGATGTATATATGATGTATATTGTGTGTTATGTTGTATATTACGTGAGATGGTGTGTATATATGCTGTATATCTGTGGGTATGTAGTTGTAATTACTGATTTGCATTGGTATATGCTGTATATTGTGTGTATGTTATAGACGGAGTGTGTGTGTGTATATATATTGTGGAGTATCGGTGTTGTGTTGATTATTCTGGATGTGTGGTACTCTTATGCTGTAATCTGTGGGTATGGGTTGTATATATGGAGGCGTGTGTATATCTGGTGTATATCTGTGTGTATGGTTGTATATACTGGATGCGGGTGTATATAGGCTGTATATGTTGTATATATGGATGATGTGTGTCTATATGCCGTATAATCTGTGTGATGTGTTGGATATAAGGGATGCGTGTGTAGTATTATGCTGTATAGTGTGTGTAAATGTGTTATGATATTACTTGGATGCGTGTGTATTATTATGCTTTATCTAGTGTGTGTATGTGTTGTATATACTGGATGCGTGTGTATATATGCTTTATATGTGTGTGTATGTGTTGTATATACTGGATGCGTGTGTATATATGCTGTATATGTGTGTGTATGTTGTATATACTGGATGTGTGTGTGTATATATGCTGTATATCTGTGTGTATATGTTGTATATACTGGATGCGTATGTATATATGCTCTATATCTGCGTGTATATACTGGATCTGCGTGTATATATGCTGTATATCTGTGTATATGTTGTATATGTTGTAAATTTGATGTCTATATACTATATGTGTGTATATGATATGCATATACTTATGTGTGTATAAATGTATGAATGTGTAGACACGTGTGTAAAAATGATTGTACTTGTGTAAATGTGTGTGTATAAATATGTATGGGGAAGAGAAGGGGCCCCATTCAAAGGTCTGCTATGGGGCCCAGCCTCTGCTGGTTACGCCCCTGCACATACTCTACATAGGCCTACACTGCAGAAAAACCTATGTCTACCTTAACATGAAGAGGAGAATAGATGATCGATTATTTGGATATTGGTAGTAGGCTTCTTTTTGAAAAAGTGGGTTTGAATGACTTCCATTCAAGATGGTGAAGATCCAACTGGAAGCCAAAACCCTTGTCTTCCCTCAACATGTCCATCCGAATAAAATGTGAGTTTCAAATAATAGAGATTATTTGTCAAAAAACATGGTAACGTGGAAAGGGCTATTTTGTGGCTAGTCCATAGGAGGCAGAGTAAGGTCCAGCTCTCAATATTTGTGGTTCCCCCCATTCTGTGTTGGAAAGTTATAGACCTAGCCAAGCAAGTATGCATAACTTTCATAGAGGTCTATGATGTAGCCTTCACATGCCGTGATGGCCCAAGTCTCACGAGGTGGGGGTCTTGTTTGGGGGACTTCTGCTGCACAGTGTTCATGTGTACTGATAGAACTACCACTTTATCAAAAACGGTTAAAGAGGTTCAGGCTCAAACATATTAAAGACCTATTTCCAGATAGGTCATCAATGTCAGATCAGTGGGGGTCAGACAACCGGGACCCGAAATAAATTGATTCCAGCTTTCTTCAGCATCAGAAACAACACAGAGTTTGAAGCCATAAAAAGAGCGCCACTCTCTATGTAATGGCCACCCTGGGTAACTGTTTTTATGGTCCCTTTTAAGAGAAACTGAGCTGAGTTGCAGTAACACAGCTCGGCCACTACTTCAGGATGGAGCTGTTCTTCTTCTGTTCTTTGTTTTGTTTTTTTGTGCTAGATGTAGCTGTGATACCATGGGGCACACTTATTAAGAACAGGGCAAAACGCACTAAATGCAGTTGGCCTGTGTAGTGTGCAGAGGGCGCCAGATTCAGTATTTCTGACACACCTTTTTCATAAATCTGGCGCCCCCAACACTGCCCCGACAGAGTGCACCAACTTATTTTTGGTGCACCTTTACCATAGGGCTAGCAACACAATTCTGTTGCACATTGCATGTTAAATTTAGCACATGGTCTGACTGAGCACCGGATCGCCCCCGAATTTGTGTCACATGAGGACTAGTGCAGATGCGCCACAAAAGGGTCACGTGGCGCACAATTGTGGTACGGACATTTCTTAAATACATGTGGAAGCAGTTTACACCTAAAAGAACGTGCAAAGTCCGACAGAAAAGTGGCACAAGGGCCTTAGTAAATGTGCCCCTATATCTTATACTCGTATGTAATATCCGATGGATAGATCCTTTATTCTGCACCCTGTGTCCAGTCGGAGCTGCCAGGGTCACAGGACCTGCTGCGACCATCCGTAGTCTACTCCGACAACACGACATCACTTTGTCTGATGGCACAAAGCAACATCTAATGGTTTGAGGAGGCCAACGATTTTCCAAAGTAGATCCTGTGACCTACTAGTGATTCTAGATAGACACAAGTTCCAGAGGCCAGAAGATCAAGAATAAAATGGAAACCAAGAGCAGGGTAAGTATACTTTTTTAATTTTTTTCCGCTAAAGAGTTTTTCAAAACTTCCTTTTAAGCTGTGTTACGTCATCATTTTTAGGACTAAAAGAGAGACAGGAGCCTTGTTATCATTATGTGTATATATGCTGTATATGTGTGTGTATGTTGTATATACTGGATGTGTATGTGTATATATGCTCTATATCTGCGTGTATATACTGGATCTGCGTGTATATATGCTGTATAACTGTGTGTATGTTGTATATGTTGTAAATTTGATGTCTATATAATATATGTGTGTATATGATATGCATATACTTATGTGTGTATAAATGTATGAATGTGTAGACACGTGTGTAAAAATGATTGTACTTGTGTAAATGTGTGTGTATAAATATGTATGGGGAAGAGAAGCGGGCCCCATTCAAAGGTCTGCTATGGGGCCCAGCCTCTGCTGGTTACGCCCCTGCATGCAGGTGTTGCAAATGTTCACTTCTTTATTATTAACCGGTTAAGGACCGGGCCCTTTCCCGTTTTTTCATTTCCATTTTTCATTTTTTATTTTTACACGTAAAAAGCTATGTGATAGCTTGTTTTTTGCGTAACAAATTGCACTTCATAGTGATTGCATTGAATATTCCATGGCATGTACTGGGAAGCGGGAAAAAAATTCCAAATGCAGTGAAAGTGGTGGAAAAACGCATTTGTGTCGTATTCTTGTGGGCTTGGACATTACGGCTTTCACTTCACGCCACAAATGACGCATCTAATTTACAAGTACCAGTTTTGACTTTGGACGCGATTTTCCGTTACGGGGTTAAACGCAGTGAAAAAACGTTATTATATTTTGATAGATCGGGCATTTTCGGACGCGGCGATACCTAAATGGGTTTATGATTTTACTGTTTATTTAATTTATAATCCGTTTAGGGAAAAAAGGGGGGGGTATTTGACTTTTTAAGTTTTTTTATTATAATTTTTTTTTTTTAACTTTTTTTTTTTTTACTATTTTTCAGACTCCCTAGGGTACTTTAACCCTAGGTTGTCTGATCGATCCTACCATATACTGCCATACTACAGTATGGCAGTATATGGGGATTTTAGTCCTCTTACATTACAATGTGCTGATAGCACATTGTAATAAATGGGTTAACCCGAAGTAGCTTCGGGTCTTCGTGAGACCCGAAGCTACCATGGTGACGGATCGCCGCTCCCCAATGACGTCACGCCCATGCGCCGCCATCTTTTTGAAGCCGCCGGCGATCAGCAAGGATAAAACCCGCAATCGGTGCCGGCACCGATCGCGGGTGTTACCGGTAAGCCTTTGCTGCAATATGCAGCAGAGACCTACCGGCTATGGAGAGGGCTCGGCCCGCGAGCCCTCTCCATGCATCGGAACGCGACCGCCGCTGTGAATACACGGCGGGCGGTCGCGAACTGGTTAAATCATCAGCATAACAGCCAACATTACAAAAGGTAGACCTGCTCTTCTATGCATTTCGGCAGCGCCTCATCCATGAACCTATCAGAAGCAGCGCTACTAAGGAACGGTGAGCTGGTTTTATTATTTGTTGCAGAAACATCAGAAGGTATGTTATATACTACATTCTATTTTTTGGATATTATTAGGGATTGCAGGAAACCGCACCATTCTTACAATACTGAGGCACTGGGGCACATTTTCTGTTGGACTTTGCACATTCTTTTTAGTGAAAACTGCTTGCACAGGTATTCAAGAAGTGCCTGCGCCACATTTGTGTCGCACGTGACTGTTTGGGGCCCGGCTGCACTATTATTTATGCAACAAAAATGTCTGCACTGAAGGGGGCTTTCTGGTGCTCATGTTGAAGGTGCACCAGAAAAAAAGTGGTGCTTTCTTTTGGAGCTGTGCAGAGGGCGCCAAAATCATGAAGAATGGGCACCAGAAATCCTGAATCTGGCGCTCTCTATACTCTACACAGGAAACTGCATATAGTGTAGTTTGCACTGTTCTTAGTAAATGTGCCCCATTGTGTTCAAAAAGGTTGTTTTCTAGGAGGATAAAGAGCTGAAAAGTGTATCTCACACCAATGGCAGCACTAATCAGCTGATCAATACAATGGGCCACTGTTCAGATTATTATTATTGCTATTTATAGAGCACTACTAAACCCATTGTGTTATAGATCACATTAAGACAGGAACAATTGCAAGTACAAATGCAAAACTTACAGAGATCTGTAACAAGTGGATGGAGGACCCTGCATGTAAGGGCTCACAATCTATATGGGAGGGTGAATGGAGACATGAGGTGAGAAGCATAGAAGATATTGATATTCATATCCTATTCTGAGAATAATCCATATTAAAAAAAATTTGATAGAAAACATGGTATTTTGTTTCTTTTAGTTTTTTTCTCTCTTACAGATTTGTATACATTTTATGACATTTCAAAATTTTTTGTAGCCGACATGTATCACGTTTTGTTAAAGCCAGTCTTATACAACATGTTCATTAGAGTTTACCAATAAGATCATTCTACTATAGAGTTAACTCAGTAGATAAATAGTGAACAATCTCCACTGCCTAATTAGAGCAATTAGCAGAATAAGGGATCCTAAAAGCCTTCAAAGAACAGCCAAAATTTCATTACAGGAAAAAATATTTACCTCAATAGGAATGCAGTAATACTATAATGTGGACACTGTAATAGAATACTGAATTAAATTATTCTGCCAAACATTATATCTTCATTTAAATACAACATGGAGGTAAAGTGGATGTAACTGAGCCTAAAAAAAATTCATGAAACTGACAATAATATATACTCAAAAAAGGAAAACTATTGTAATACAGAATATAGAGAAATAGTTACAATTTGACCCCTATTTTTTAGTGTGGCACTCATTTACACTTTCCCACGCCCCTCGCCTTGGGGCAGCTTCTTTCTCTCCCCCTCTCTTTTCTCTCACCATTTCTTTATGAGCCACTTCAGGTCACAGATATATTGTTGCGCCCGTCACTGGTCACTTCTCTTTTCTTGTCACCTTCTCCACTTCAGGGCACGATCACCACCCTTGCTTTCTTTCCCTTACCTCCCCAGCACTTCCACACACATGCATTTCTTCCACATCATGTTGCATACCCCCTCATGTTCATTTCCATATGTTTACCGGCACTCCCACCATGGATGCTCTCCCCTTCCCCTCCCTCTTCCCTCTCTGCTTTTTCTCGCTCCTCTTCCTGGTTCCACTATTCATCATTTTCATTATTGTTCATCTTTCATTATTTTTTTATATATATTTTTTAATATATATATTTTTTATTATTCTTGATCTCATTCACTTCCAGGTACTATGTATGGGTCTTTGAGATTCTACCCTTTTCCCGTTATCATATGCTCACCTTTTCTGCTCCTTCACCCTCTGCTCCGCTGATCCGGTCCTTTGGGCCACATACAGGAAGAAGAAAAAGAAAGAAGACAAATACTGTATCTATTATTTCTAACGGGATCTTGGCGTCTGGTTCCATAGCTACTATATGGCACTTTTCCGCATCCTGGTCTGCTTTGTGTGTTTGGTTGGTGTGTCTGAGCATGGGCCCATGCGTGCATTTGATGGATGTATGAGTATGTATGTATTACATTGGAGTTTATAGTAAAGCACAATATATGTACTTGTTTACTTGCTAATAGGATACCATGCATATTTATACGGATTTTCTGTAAATTTATGTCTCTATTGTTTTTTATGTTGTTGCACGGTCACTTTACCCAGGTACTCTACCAGGAAATTATCCACATACCTTACTATATAATCACCTATGCACTTTAATATATGCACTTCTCATTTATGCACTTTATGTAGTCATGTACCCCATGGATGGAAATCCTTTTGAAAACATACATATTGCATTTTACATTTTATATCATGTATCCTTTCACCCCCGTGTCCGGTTGCGTAATGCGAGTGCGCATGCGCGGACACGGAGACTTACGTCACCGGAAGTGACGTCACTTGGTCACGTGAAATTGCCGATCACGTGACCGCATGGGCGCCGCCATGACGCTCGGGCCACACACCGGCAGTGCGGGATGTCATCACCACACCAGGTATTTAAACACAGACGCCACCTCATTTGGGCACCCCTGAGGAAGCCGCGATTCGCGGCGATACGCGTGGGGCATTGCCTGGGCTCCCTTGGACCACCTCCACACACTTGGTAATATTCTGCCTCAGCTTTATCCATAGCCATCTGGGTCTTTTATTGGATTTGGTTATTTTGAGTGATTTTTCACTCTGCGGACCATACATTACACCGTCAGGGCTGACTGTCTTTTTGCCCTGGTGGCGTTATATGGAGTTGACTCACACTTGGTCCTCTCCTGTTTAGACCTCTACACTGTGTAGTACATTTCTTGTTATAGCTTGAGTGCAGTATGTGGTATTAGTTTGGTTTATCATTTGGTGTGTTCTGGGGGGCCCTGTTGCAGGTGGTTTGCCACTATTGCATGGCATCACCTGCTATGTGCAGTCACGAAGGCAGTTGACCTGCATTTTCGTGTTTTAAATGTTTTTATATATTTTTGTCCTTTTGAGTTTTCCGTCTGTATTTGTACTCCAATAAAATAAAATATTGTTAATTATATTTCTTTTGGCTGCTTGACATATGTTCCTCGTGCTTTTCTAATTTGTCATTTGCATATGTGCAGCATACAGATCCCTCCTCCTCCTCCTCCATGCTTAATGGTGGGAACCAGGCACATAGAGTCCATTTGTTCACCTTTTCTGCATCACACAATATAATTCCATGTGTGTTAATTCATAGTTTTGATGCCTTCAGTGTGAATCTGCAATTTTTATAGTCATGAAAATACAGAAAACTTTCAATGAGAAGGTGTGTCAAAAATTTTGGTCTGTTCTGTATATAAAGCAGATCCTAACAGAATTTAGGGACAGAAATACTGGCAGGGTTAACAAATTTTACAGAATATTTGCCTTTGGTAATATTCTGTAAAGCAGATCCTGGACACGCCTCCAGCAGAAGACTGGATCTGCTGTCCGTCAGGCTAGTAACCCTTTCAGGACGTGGCTGAACTGCAAAGAGCAGGATGTGGCTCAATCAATCCAAACACAGAAGCTTAAACCACAGTTTACACACAAGAAACACAAACAAATTAAATGCCACCTATTCTGCCAACTGCGAATAGGGGGACGTTTTGGCACGGACATTACATAGAGCTATACAAAGGTAGGTCCATAATCATACTCAATAAATCCTTGTACCAGAAACAAATCCTGCTTATGCTAGGAGACATCTCCACATACACCAAGGTGAAAAAAAACCCAACTGAAACACATTGGGGCAGATTTACTTACCCGGTCCAGTCGTGATCCAGCGGCGCATTCTCTGTCGCTGATTCGGGCTCTGCAGGGATTCACTAAGGTCGTGCGCCGGATGTCCACTAGGTGTCGTTGCTGCACTGAAGTCCGCCGGAGTTCACCTTCTCTGTCTAAGTGTATGTGAGTGCTATTCTTGCGACACAAATTTTTTAAAAAAATTCTGTGTTTTTTCCGAATCTGTCAGGTATTCCGACGGCAACGCCTCCGATTTCTGTCGCATGAAAGCTGGCGTGCGCCAAAATCCCATGCCAATTCGGCGCAAAATGGAAAAATTTGTGAAACCCAACGAAAATGCGCGATTCGGACGCTTAGTAAATGAGCCCCATTGTGTCATTCTAGGTAGCCCAACACAGAATACAGCAGATAAATTAATATCTGATTTCCCTAACATACCTATTTTCAACCTCCTCTCCATCCAATCACTGCTGGAGCGGGGTTAGTACTTGAAAAACTTTCCTCCTGGATAGACACCTTATTACAGCAATTTTTAACCCGCAGTCCAGGTTGTATTAAAGATAGTTTTTAATTACTATATGCCAGGCTAACAGGTTGTTGGATCCTCTTCACCACTGCAGATGATGACTCAAGCCACTACCTGGGCCCAGAGTCTAAGTGGTACCCGGTTTTCACCAGGTCGCTCCTCAGGCGTGACTTGTCTGCAATGGCGGCCAAGGTTGAGGTACAGGAACGGCAGTCAATCTCGAGGTCAGGTCCAGGCACAGGGTCAGGGCAGGCGGCAGAGATGCAACGTCAGAGTCCAATCTGGGGTCAGCAACAGGAGGTCCAAGCAGAGGGGTACGGGAACACGGCGCACAGGACAGCAGCACGGAGGAACACTGGTACATGGGAAGACGGAGGAGCGCAGGTAACACAGGAACACGGAGGGAGTCAGGAACGCAGGAGACACAGGAACGCTGGAGACACAGGAACGTAGGAAAATCGCGATAGAGCTTTCTCTCAGGCTGTGAGACACAAAGATCCAGCAGGGTGTGATGGGAGAGGCAGGTATAAATAGCCTCATGGGAAATGGCCAGTGCCAATTAATGGCACCCTGGCCCTTTAAATTTTCCAAAGCTGGCGTGTGCGCGCCCTAAGACACGGGAACGCACGCACACGGAGTGAGGCGCAGCGCCTGCGGGGAGCGAGGGGAATGGGTGAGCCTTCGACCCGCGATATATAAATATAATAAGACAAATATAATATATAAAATAATAAGACAATGGGGCAGATTTATCAAGCTGTCTGAAAGTCAGAATATTTCCAATTGCCCATGGCAACCAATCACAGCTCCCCTTTAAATTATTCGCGAGCACTGGTAAAATGAAAGCTCAGCTGTGATTGGTTGCCATGGGCAACTAGAAATATTCTGACTTTCAGACAGCTTGATAAATCTGCCCCAATATGTCAGGGAAACCAAATTGCATGTGGCTCACTTGTGACATTAGTTCTCTTTATATGTCCATACCTCATCATCTTGTCATTGCAGCTGTTCATTTCCATCCTGAAAAATACAGCAACTTTATGGGAGAATTAACTTTTTTATGTTTGATAATGAATTTTATTTTTAATATCAAGAATGCTCATTGGGATCAAAATTGTCACTGTCCATTGCCAACCTGTACAGGGCATTGAATGAGGAAGAGTATATTTTCAACATTAATAAATCCTTTACAATGGCATGAGCATTATATTGATAATGGGTTCTTAACCCCTTAAGGACCAGGCCCTTTTTCGTTTTTGCGTCTTTATTTTTTACTCCCCACCTTCAAAAATCTATAACTTTTTTATTATTCCATGTGGAGAGCTGTGTGATGGCTTGTTTTCTGTGTAACAAATTGCACTTCATAGTAATGGTATTTAATTTTCTATGCCATATACTGGGAAGCGGGAAAAAAATTCTGAATGCAGTGAAAATGGTGAAAAACCACATTTGCGCCATTTCTTGTGGGCTTGGATTTCACGGCTTTCACTGTGTGCCCTAAATGACAGGTCTGCTTCATTCATTGGGTCAATACGATCACGCGGATACCAAATTTGTATAGGTTTTATAATGTTTTCATACATTTACAAAAATTAAAACCTCCTGTACAAAAAAAAATTCTTCATTTTGCCAGCTTTTTGCGCAAATAACTTTTTCATACTTTGCTGTATGGAGCTGAGGTTGGCATCATTTTTTGCGACTTTTGATGGCGTTTTCAATGCTTTTATTTTTAGGATTGTACGACCTTTTGATCACTTTGTATTGAATTTTTTATATTTTTCAAAATGGCAAAAAAATGCCATTTGCGACTTTGGGCACTATTTTCCGTTACGGGGTTAAATACATTGCTATATTTTGATAGATCAGGCATTTTCGGACGCGGGGAATACATAATGTGTTTATGATTTTTACTGTTTATTTATATTTATATCAGTTCTAGGGAAAAGGGGGGTGATTTGAATTTTTAAGGTTTTTTTAATATAATTTTTTTATTTTTTTATTTTAATTTTTTACTATTTTTCAGACTCCCTAGGGTACTTTAACCCTAAGTTGTCTGATTGATCCTACCATATACTGCCCTACTACAGTAAGGCAGTATACGGGGATTTTACACACCATCTATTACAATGTGCAGATCGCACATTGTAATAGATAGCCTAGATCATGATAGCCTCGGATCTTTGTGTGATCTGAGGTTGTCATGGCAACAGATCGCCGCTCCCCGATGACGTCACGGGCAGCGACGAACGGAGCCAAGATGGCGGCACCCACGAGCAACCGGCTCGTTAATGCCGCCGGTAGCTTTGCCGCCGTCGTTGGCAGGGTTAACACCCGCGATCGGTGCAAGCGACGGGTGACTGCTTCATTGTGAAGCAAGCACCCGGCGAGTATGAAGAGGGCTCAGCCCGTGAACCCTCTGCATACTACCCCATGCGCAATAAAACGTACAGGTGCGTCTTATTGCGCTATGGGGTTAATTTAGTCTAGGCCGACATTGGACACTGCATCATTCACACAGTACCTTAATCATAATGTATACAATCTCAAATTTACTTACTCAATTTCGGATACTAGCATGAGACGAACAACTTACATGCATTCACTCTGATTTGTACAGAAAGCCCACATCTGGTAACACTGTATTATATGCAACAAGCTGTCATCTCTCCATGTCATCCACAATCTACCAAAAGGTGAATTGACCAGAACTAAACGCACATGCTCCACAAACAAGGCATACATACAGCTGCCAAACAGATTTCATCCCGACTGTAAGCAAGAGGATACATTATTAACAATATAACCGGGATTTCTACAAATCTGGAACATAAATACAATGGAATAGTAAAGATTATCAAGAAACCATAAGGTTTATAAGTTGTTTAAAAAAATATCTAATTATAAGCATAACCCAATAAAAATAACCCATATATTGACCTATAATCAATACTGGACAGGTGTTAAAGGATAATGGGGTATTTTAGAAATATGGAAAACTGCTATTAGGCTGGGTTTTGGAAAAAACATATAATGCACATTTCATCCAATGAGTAGCCTCCTTACACCTTGATACATCACTTCTGTTTTTCAGTGGACTTTACTTCCTCTATTGTCTCCAGGTGAGAGGAGGCGATTCATTGACTGAAGCAGGTCCTGTGATGCCTAAGATCCTCCTTCCATAATGGCCCAAAAAACATGATGGAAACAGGGCTCAGAGCTGGCTAAGTTTCCTACCCTGGCCCACTAGGAGTTTTCCATATTCCAGAAAATCCCATTTAACTAATACCTGCCTGATCTGAGAGAATTGAGTCATTTGGAGAAGTTCCTTTTTTATGTATATTAATTATTTTTAGTAATCAATATGCATGAGCCTATAGTAATACTGACAAACATCTAAAAGGTTGGTTCAGTCGAGTCTTTTTGCTGACATGTTATTAACAGTTGTTCTCATTTTACAATGCCTTTTAAAAGATGCAGGAAATTATTATAATTAAAAGTACTGGTTTTAAATGGAAGTGTTCTATTTGGCCTATATACTGTCCACGCCTTAAATTGATCTCATTACACAAAGATTTGACACAGATATGTCTTTAAATGCCTAAACAAATATTAATTAGGTAAAGTTAATTTATGGATGCGATAGTATTTTTTTTTTAAATTATGGAATCTGCAATTTGTAACTATGTGTGGCTGTAATATATCATCCTCCTGGCTCAACCTACCAGCTTTTCAACCAGTTTGCTTCTTGGTTTCCTCATTTTCTATCCTGTGTAGAGATGGGCGAAGTTTAAGGCTGGGAATTAAGATTTTTTTTTACGGTGGGAACTAAGTTTTTTTTTCTCCTTTATTTCCAAAATGGGCGAGAGCACAACATGTAACATGGGACTGAGAACTCTGGGAAGTAGAAAGGAACACTCTCGATCACATGTGCAGAGCTGCAAGCCAATCAGCGACCGGCAGGCTATGGCTGCCCTATAAAAACAGGCAGCCATTTCCAAACTTGGCATTTCACACTGCATGTGCCGCCTGTAGCGTCCAGCTGCTTGTACCGTACTGTGCTGTAGTGAATTTTTGCTCCAAGGGTGTCCGTTTTGGGGGATCTGTATACCTCAAATAGCTGTTTTGTTGGTGAAGTGAATAGGAAGAAATCATTGTAAAATCCATATCGTTTCTGGAGTGATTTCAGCTACTATCCCAAGGTGTCCGTTTTGGGGGATCTGTATACCCCAAATAGCAGTTCTTTTTTTGGTGCTGAAGTGAATAGGAAGAAATCCGTGGCAAGTCGCTATTGTGGCCATGAGTCAGCAGGGTGGCAGCAGTGCGAGAACGGGAGCCAAATGGCTGCTGGGTACAAACCCTGCTTCACAGGTCCAAGTAAGCAGTGGCACAGGGGCTCAGTGAGGTAGCAACGTTAGTAGTCACTCAGTGCAGAGTGTTGGCAGTAAAATCACCACCTCGGTAGTGTGGCAGTTTGTTGTTCAGACACCAGAGGAGCCGAGCGTGTGTATATGTAGAATCTGCTGGCAGAAAGTGAAACGTGGCCAGGGAGCTAATGTTGGCACCATGGCCCTGCGTCAACACATGCAGCATCATCATCCAATGGCCTTGGAGAAACAGATATGGAGGTCCATCCTGCAGCCGCAGCAACAGTGCCAGCCCTTCACAAATATGTACGACAGAAGGTGGGCCAGTCCTTGAGCTTATCGGTTTCTTCCAAGGTGCACGGCAGCGCGGATGTGTGGAGCTGTAACTACGGTCAGGGCCAGTACATGTCCTTTATGGCCCACTGGGTGAATGTGCTTCCCGCCCAGCCACACCAACAACTTGAACTAGAGACGCCGCTATCTCCTCCACGTTGGCAGTAGTGTGGCATCAGAGCGGGTGTTTAGTGCGGCGAAGGCCATTGTTACCACAAGGAGAACCCACTTGTCCAACGGTAATGTGGAGACTGACCTTTGTCAAGATGAACCAGGCTTGGAACGGCAGGATTTCAACACACCAGTGCCTTATGCATCAGATTAGATCAGGCATGACGCCTCCCCCAAACTTTTAGAAATGAGTCTGGATTCTAACTACCTGCCTAAGCCACTATTCTGATGCTGCCACCCCACTCCATCTGCCTCCCCTTATCTTTACGAGGGACTGGGATTGTCTGCCACCTCCACAATCTGTCATTGTGCCACTCTGTTGCCTACCATGTTGCCGCCACCTCCACACTCTGTCATTGTGCCACTCTGTAGCCTCCTGCTTCTGCCGCCACCTCCACACTCTGTCATTGTGCCACTCTGTGGCCTACCATGTTTCGGCCACCTCCATAATTTGTCACTCTGCGGTCTACAACAATTTGACATGCTTTGTGCAGCACTGCGTAATCTGTAGGCGGTAAATAAATAAAGAATTATTATTATTATTACTCATGCTGCTGCCAACTGACCGCTGTCTCCCTGGAACACCCTGTGATTTCCATAATGCTGTTTTCACCCTCCAACACTCTATGACGTTGCCACTATGTTTGGTTTTCCCCTTCATCTCATCTGTCAGAAGGAATGAAAAACCTCAGGATTAATAGCCAAAAGCAGGAGTGGATACAGAACACAGAGGATATGCAAATATCCCATTTACTGGTCATCTTTGTTTTGGATCGACTCCTGTTTGTTTTTGGCTTTAGCAATGCTGATGGATTATTGACCGATTGAAAGCGGACACTGAAGGATGAAATGAAGGGCAAAATGATCAGTGATGTCAATGCAAAATTACTGCCGACACCCTCTCCACTCTTTTGGGGGGGGGGTCTACATGTTCTGCGTTTAATAGAACAGGTTCTGTAGTAATCTATGGAATCACCTAATGTCACTGTAAAAAGATTGCACTCTTTGATGTTATAGTGGGATCTTGGCCCTCAGCTCAGTCCTTTCGAGCTGGCACAGACGTTACCTTGTCAGGCTGCGTTCCCTCTTCACTTATTTGGTGAAGTTGACCTCTGTAAGTGCCCATGGAATTGAAGAGTGAATCGATTCTAAGAGCGGTGGCTGTCATGTGTTTTGTCATACTAAAACACAGCATTGTTTGAAGACCAAACCACGCTCCCTATGCATATTTAAGCATGGCACAATGTTCTACAACACCCTACAGGCTCTCTGCGGCCAGGAAATACCTGTTTTTTAACGTGATTTATCATGATTCGATTCGGTCGAATCGAATTTCAACAAATTCGCCCATCTCTAATCCTGTTATATTCAAATGCTCATCATGGTAGACTTTAATATTTCTATTAACACCCCCATCTCCCCTTAGACCTCTCTACTTTTATCATTAACTTCCTCTTTAGAACTCTCGCAAATGACTGATTCTCCTACTTACCAGGAGGAAAATATTCTAGACTTTCCACTTTTAGACCATAGGCTTTCTCTTTTTTACTGTTTATAATTTTTCTCCTTTACAGAACCTACCCATCTATCACACTTACCAGAACCCACATGCCATTGATACCTTAAGAACATTTCTAGAATCCAACCATTGCTTACAACTGAAATTTTTAAAACACTAATTGTCACTTTAACAAAACTACTTTAACTACCTACCAATCGGTCTTCCAATAAATTAAACTCTCTCTCTCCTCTCCTGCAATCTATACCTAATGCAGCAGGTAGGTCTGTCTTTCGGAGCTACAGCTACATGGATGCATCCAGTTTATTCCAGTCACTGCACTGGTCTCCTTCCAAATACAGTTTAAGGGGGTATTCTCGGGAAGACAAGTTTCTTACATGTACTCAAGATAACAAAAAACTACTTTCTCTGTTATATCTGTGAAATGCTGTATTTTCATTAATAAGTCCAAACCATCCTGCTGTACACAATTTCAGTTGCCCCTAGACACAACCCTGTAGCTTCTGACTTATGGTCGGGTGGCCGCCATTTTAGATTTGTGAGTGCCTGGAGCTGAGATTTCTTTCTCTCTATGAGCCTGTAGCTACACCCCCTGCATGGAGCTCACACTGATCACTTCCTGCTAGATGATCATGAGCAGAGAGCAGCTGCAAACTGCAAACTACAAGGCGATAAGTGATCTGGGGGAAGGGGGAGGCAGGCACATATCTGTGAGACTGCGAACAGAGATGTAGCAGTGCTGACTGTGTAATAGGCATCTAAGGGATCTCATGCATCTCTGATCTGTCTCATCTCTCTTTCTATGTGTCAGTGTGTTAGTTCAATGTCAGAAGCCAGATGAAAGTGTATATACACCGGTACCCTGATATTCTAACCATATTGAGACAGAACTAGATGGATTATAATGTGTCTACTTAGAGAATCCCCGCCCACACCCTGGAATTTTGCAATGAGCAGCCTTGGGAGTAAAAACAGCAATAACATTGAGTAAAATTGTAAAGTAAGGGGTTAAAATAATCTTTATTGTGCAAACATCACTAGGGGATTGAGGTTTGAGAATTTTCTTTTGTGGGAAAACTTCTTTAAGTTAATCTCCCTCATCCACAAAGCTCTCCCTAATGCTGCAGCTCCCTACCTCTCTTCTCTTATCTCAGTCTATCGCCCATCCCGTGCTCTTCAATCCACCAGTGATCTTAGAGTATTCTCTTCCTTAATTTGAACCTTCCACTCCCATCTCCCGGACTTCTCCCGCGCTGCGCAAATTCTTTGGAATATAGCCAGTCTATCAGACTAATGCCCAATATCCAAAGCTTCAAACGTGCTCTTAAAACCCATTTATTAAGGCAGGACTATCACACTCGCTAACTGCATGCAAATTTAATTCTCTCTTTGCTAAACAATTCTGGACACTTATCCTGTCTCTAATGCAGAAAATGGCAGGTAGCAAGCTACAGGCATCTCTGCAGCCATTGACTTTGGACTTTGTATATAAGATGGCTGTTGATGGCTGGGTCAAGCAGAAGTATCTTTATTTATTAAATTATTTTTATTCCATTCCCTTTTTAAAAATGGGTAGACCATTATTCAATATTCAGTAACCACTTTCTTCCTCATAGTCTATAAGCTCTAATGAGCAGGTCCCCTCGCTTCTATTGTTCCATATGACTTTTATTACTGTGCAATGTTTTATTTTATTGGTATGTTCCCCAGAATGTGTAAAGCACTAAGGAATTTGATGGCACTACATAGATAAAGATTATTACTAAAGATATTATTAAAGATCATTACTAAAGATATTATTAAAAATTATTAATTATGGGGGCAATTTATCATTGTGCACCAGCATATGATGTACAGCCCACCCATTTGCCGCACTGGATTTATCAGGAATTAGTGAACCTGTCAAAATTAGGGTTTAGCAAGTTAGTCCGAACTTCAGAAAAAAGTTCAGCTGTGTGGCACCTGGATTTGACCTTCACTTGAACCCGAATACAAATCAATGGGGTGACCCAAAAATGACTGTAGGAAATAGGAGGACCATTAACCTGCAAAAATGGGGAGAAGGTTAAGTATTTAAAATATTAACATAAAATTTTTTTTTTAAATTAACTGTAATAGAAGACCCCTCGTTATGCTCCTAAATCTCTGGCAGTTTTCCACTGTTGGATGTTATGCCTATACAGATTCAGTTATAGGCACTGCATAATCAGGTGTTCTTTTCATACAGATTGAGTTATAGTCACTGGCATTCCACTATAGGATGGTCTGCATATACAGATGTGGTAACAGACTTCCGACTCAGATAGATAAACAGTAACAATCGCTGACACAGCACTATAGAATGGTATACATATACAGTTACAGTCACTGGCATAGAACTATAGAATGGTGTGCACATACAGTAACAGTCACTGGCACAGCACTACAGAATGGTGTGCATATACATACCGCACTATAGGATGGAATGTGATTCAGATTCAGTTACAGACTTTGGCAACATATTATAAGATGTTAGGCATAAACAGATACAGTAACAGACAGCTACAGACACTGCCACTACACTATAGGATGTAATGGGTTTACAGATGCAGTTACAAACTCTGCCACTGCACAGTAGGATGGCATGTATATAAGGTTGCAGCAGGGACGGATTATAGGGGTGCACATGGGGCGCGCGCCCCTGGGTTCCCACCACTTTGCCCTTAAAGGGGTCCCCACATAATGTGGGTGATTTGGGTGGTTGCATGCTGGGGGAGGTGTTTATAGTGATTGCTGGGGGATCTGTATATAGTTATTACTGGGGGAGCTGTGTATAGTGGTTGCTGGGGGAGCTTTATATAGTGATTACTGGCGGCTGTATATAGTGATTACTGGGGGAGCTGTATATAGTGATTACTGGGAGCTGTATATAGCAATTGCTGGGGGAGCTGTATATAGTGATTACTGGGGGCGGTATATAGTGATTTCTGGGGGCTGTGTATAGGTATTACTGTGTGAGCTGTATATAGTGTATATAGTGATTACTGGGAGCTGTATATAGTGATTGCTGAAAGCTGAATAGCAATTGCTGTTCCCTGTCTGGACTACAGTCAATTGGGACCCCCCACCAGATTTTATGCCCAGGGGCCCCGCCAAACTTAATCTGGCCATGGGTTGCAGTAACAGACATTGGCACCACCTTATAGGATGGTACACATATACAGATATAGTTACAGACACTGACAACACACTATAGGATGTTCCGCATTTACATATGTAGTTACAGACACTGGCACCACACTATACCAGTGGTTGCTGGTATAGTTACTGTGACTGGAACCATACAATAGGATGGTATGCTTATACAGATTCAATTGCAGTTACTGGCAGTGCACTATAGCATAAGATGTGTATACAAATACAGTTACAGTTAATGGCACTGCACTATAGGATGATATGCTTATACAGATTCAGTTATAATCACTGGCACCACACTATAAAATGTTGTGCATATACAGATGCAGTAACAAACATTGGCAAGTAGTAAAGAATATATGCATGTAAAGATGGCAGCAGTCACTGGCACCACACTATAGAATGGTATGTGATTACAGATTCAGTTACAGACATTAGCATCACACTATGGGATGTTATGCATATATAGATTCAGTTACAGTCACTGGCAGTACATTATTGGCTGTTATGTTTTTACAGATTTGGTTGCAGAGGTTCCAGAGGTTTGTTAAAACAGGCCAACACCATATTCCCAATGTGAGCTTCACTAATGCATAGAGGGAACACCCATCATTTAAAGGGAAAAATGAGACAGCCTCGGGTCTTCGGAAGAGGCTTCGAGGCTGTCAAAGCAACGGATCGCCGCTCCCGATGACGTCACGGGGAGCCCTCTCCATGCACCGGGACCTGACACACCATACTATTACGGCACGCATCGGTAAGGGGTTAAAGGGGCACCTAAAAAAAAGATGCTGCTCACTTCCTGAGGAGTGCAGGGGGTGCCAGAAAATAGAAGACCTTGGGGCACATTTACATACATTGCCACCGGAGTTCACTGAAAGTGCACTATAATGCGGTGTGCGGCGATTCACTAAGATTGTGCGGCAGAAATCATGAATGTGTCGCTTCCCCTTACAGGACCGACAGAGTTCACCACCTTTTTTAACATAGGGCGTGTGACACAAGTTAAGTACGGTACTCAGTTCGAATCCGTGTGACGGCATGTCCACTAATTTGTGTCACATAGAAGCCAGCACAGCTGCGCCACAAAAGGGTCACGTGCACCACAACCCCACCACCCCAGCACACACACTTCTTAAATACCTGTGCAGGCCGTTTTAGCCCCGAAAAAGGTGCACAGTCCGACAAAAGTGTACAGCTCAACCCTTAGTAAATGTGCCCCCTTGTATCACAATTAAATTCCTCAGGTTTCACACCATGCTTCATAATATGCAAATAAATAACTATTACTCCCTGACAACAAAATAAACAATGTCATATTCCGCTCTACAAAGTTCCAGATGTTTGTTAAAAGGGGCCAACTCCATATTCCCAAAAGTATTAGAAGAACATTGAATAACAAAGTCAATGTGAGTTAAGCCAGGACATTGTAAAAGCTACAGTTCTGTAAGTAATGTTCTTCAGTACTGTAACTGTAAGGAGGGATCACCCATTATTTAAAGGGAAGGTTTCCACAATAATATAAAAAGACTACAGGAGTTTTAAGACTATTAACCCCTTCCCAACATTTGACGTACTATTACTGCATGGCAGTAATAGTACGTCATGCTTCTGGCGCCAGCTCCTTAACAGAGCCGGCACCAGAAGCTGCGGGTGTCGGATATATATTATAGCCGACACCCGCCTCTAATACCCGCGATCGGAGATTTCTCTGATTGCCGGTGTTAACCTCTAACACGCCGGTGCGTGTCAGGGGCATTTAACTGGAATCGGACCTGTAAAATGCCCCTGTAAAAGCTCACCTGTAAAAGTAAAGAAAAAAAGTTAAAAACACAAAATAAACACAGTTTTTAATAAAAAGAATTAATTAAATAAAGTTAAAGTCCCCTAAACACAAACATTTCCTATACACATCTAATAAAGTAAAAAAAAAACTGAAAATCACCAAAACTCCCCACCTATTTGGTATCGCCACGTCTGTAACAATCTGTACAATAAGTCAGAAACATTATTGGACCCATACAGTGAACGCCGTAAAAACAAAACCCGAAGAACTCGCCAAAAATGTTAATTTTTCATAAAATCCCTTCACAAAAATGTTTCAAAAAGTTATGCGCACCAAAATGGTACCACTGAAAAGGACAACTCAACACATAAAAAATAAGCTCTGTCAAACAAAAAATATTAGTGATATCTCTGAAAAGATGGCGATGCAATAGCAAATGAAATTTTCTTTATATTTGTTTTTTTCCAGTAAAATTGGAAAAATATATAAAAAAACAATATAAATGAGGTATCACCGTAACCGTAGTGATCTATAGAATAAAGATATTATAGTATTTTTAGTGTACGGTGTACGACCCCAAAAAAATATATAAAAAAAAGAAACCCAAACTTGACAATTTTCTTTTCCTCCATACATTAGAGAGTTAATAAAATCTCATCAAAAAGCTACAGACCCACTAGAATAAAGTATTTGTAAAGTGCATCTCATGTCGCAAAAAATAAGCCCTTATATGTCCAAATTGCCAAAAAAATAAAATTAAATAAATTGTATAGCCATTATAAAGTGACAATGCATAATCTGCTCTGAATGGTGCAGCTTCCCTTCGATGCCCTGGCATGTGCCCATACAGCAGGTTACCACCACATATGAGGTATTTCAAATGGAACAACAAAGCGGGATGTATATGAAATAAATCAATACTTTATTAGACACAATAAGAGATAAAAACTATTAAAAATGCAACAGATGTGCATGTACTAAAAATCCACCAGTCTCCCTTGGTGAAAAACACAATATCAGATAGTATATACAATGCCAACTGTATAAAAATAACCTGGTGCCTATTCCGCCTAAAGCAAAGTATTTCAAAAATAGCATGACCCAAAGAGCTGTGGTATATCAGTAAAGAGCTAGGCTAGAAGGTCCACGGAATACAGACAAATGGAATTTATTATTACCTGAAGTTCATGGCAAGGCAATACAGGGAGCTGGAGGAGCAGAGTCCCCACGTGTATCGCCTGTCTGCACAGGCTTCCTGAATCAGCCTGAAGGGGGACAGTGATGTAACCCTTCTCACAATATTCTCCTACAAAATGCAGGCTGCATTCATAGTAGTAGCAGTAGCTATTATAGGTTTTCCACTCTCCTCTGTTGAAAGTCTGTGAGGTATAGCCCAACAACAGGAAGTGAAATTGTAGACCTCCTGTCAGATACATAAAATTTTTACCAGGTAAAACTGAGATAAATGACAAAAGATTTTAAGATATAAAGCAACAACTAAATAGGGGCATTTGGATATTATAAAAGGAGAAAAAAGTTTTAAAAGATCTTTCTATTTTCCCCTATCCAAATTGAAAAAAAAATTATTTTTTATTAAGAAACATTGGACTAGAAATTACATCAAAGGCATTAAGCATTATAGGTGGTCTTGGATTACTACTAGCCCCTCCCCTCCCTTCTCTTTCCCCTTCTTGTCCTGTGTTTTCCTTTCTGTATTTGTATTATGCCCTCCTTTTCTTTTTTTGTCTAGACCTTGTCTTTGTGTCAAGTTGGGTGGGAATTTATAGCCAATGCCCTACATGGGAAATTTCTGTGGCAAATTGTGCTTTTGATTCAAATCTCCCCTGTGTGGTTGATGCTTAGGCAAACTGTGCTTGATTTTTTTTTTTTTATTTTGTTTGCCATGTTGCCTTTTCTAATAATTGCATTTGCATGGTCTTTCCTATGTACTGTAATAGGTAGACTATCATCGGACTGCTTTGTAGTATTAGCTATGCAACATTGTCCCCTTCGAGGGATTCTTCTAAATAGACCTGTATCCCGGCATTTTCGGGGTTTTTTTCATTTAATAAAATTCTTTGAAATTAAAAAGGCACAGTGCATCTTTAAAGGGATTGTCCACTTTCAGAAAATAACTGATATTGTTTGGGTAAGGAAAAGTTATACAATTTCCCAATATACCTTCTGTATCCATTCCTCACAGTTTTCAAAATATCTGTTTTTTGTCCTTCTATAGAAAGCTTCTATGTCTAGAAATCTGTCCGTGGTCTTTTCAGGGACACAGAGGTGCACAAGCCACTAGTATCACACATTACTCTCTGTAATAAGAATGGCTTGTGCACCTGCATGTCATTCACATGACCATGGACAGATTTCTATCCAGTGGAAGTAAACTAGAAGCTTTCTATAGAAGGGCAGCCATCAGAGATCTAGAAATCTGTGAGGAATTGATATAGAATTATATTGGAAAATTATAAAACTTTTTCTTACACAAAGAATATCAATTATTTGCTGAAAGCAGACAACCACTTTTAGTGCTGGCCACCCCTCCCCATTGGTGTAGCACCTAGTAATTGACTTTCACTTGATTGCTTATACTTGTTTGTACTAATTTTCCAACTGTACATATATTTTCTTGTGTGTATTGTATTGTCTCGTGTGATTGTCTATGATTCTACAGAACTTTCTCTGTTTCTCTCTGCTGCTCATGCTGCTCCCCTTGCCCACCTTGCAGTCCGCACTTTGAGCACTGTGCAGATAAGCTATTAACTCTTAGTGCTCACACAACACAGGCTATAGACTTCATGTTACTGGTTTACTCATGATTTCTCCAACTTTTCTTGCTCCACCATTTGATGGAAGCTACCAGGCTGTCACCATATATATCCTGTATGTGCACTGTGTAGTGTTCAGTGGATTTAATAGTGGGAAACTAAATTGATTAAATGCTAATTACAAAAATTTTTGTCAAACACTTTGAGAACAGAAAATGCCATACCTTTGGAAAGAAAAGAGCGAGCAGCACAAAGTAGACATCGTTCTGTTTGTTTTTAAAGGGGGAATAATTTGGTAAAATCATTATAACTTTACAGTTATGTTTTAAGATTTCAGGATCCACTTTCCCCCTTGGTTAAAACCAGGTCACATTACATACACAATTTATTTTACCTATAATATTCTTACATTTAAAAATACATAGAGACCCTTCTTTAATGTTTAAATTCCTCATGAGTACTTCTTTGTCAGAGGGTTCCATTATCTCACTGCTCTACGGTGAATGGTATCATTCAATTATCAGATGTTCGGCTTTCCAACTTTGATCTCATATTGAGTTCAATGACAGAGAAATATGTTGCAAAATCCATTGTCTCAATGGATTCTTGTGGCCCTGGTTATAAAGAGTTAATGGAAAAGATACTTTTATACATAGTTATCGCCCCTTTAAGTTCTACAATGTATCTACATACAAGTAGTCTATGCTGATATGGGAAAATGCATCCGCCTGAATGAAGCCCCATTGTGCCGGCCACAATTTACTTCTGACTAGTACAAAATCCAATAAAAAATTATTTTGTCTTTTTTTTTAAAGTACAAGCATAAAGAGATAAAATAAAGATGTGTTCCTACAGTATGGGAAATCCATTTGCAGCTCTGTACAAAATGAAACAGTAATACAACTTGCTCCATGAATCTCTATAATTGTCTGTTCTCTGTGTGTCTGAGAATATGAAAAAAATAGGGCCGGTATTACTCCGTGAATAATATATAGGTCAATGCATGTAAAAAGTACCTCCTCTGTGTGTCTTCACGGTATGTTGTGCATAGAAACTACTTAAGGTAACTAATTTGTAACAAAATTATCAATAATCTGTCTTTGCTAGTAGTATAACAAGGGATGTGTCCACCTTTACTGGAACTTGATTTTGATTACAGATACAAATATAAGACGCGGATTATGTTAAAATCATGTTTTGCTTTTATTTTAAAAAAATTCTAAAATGTGTTGCAGTATGCACAATATATATTGCAATATGATAGACCATTATAAAATGTACCTTGTAATTGTTGAAATCAGTTGTGTTTCCAATATAATATTCATGCTCATTGCTTGGAGTTGCAATTAAGAAGAAAGATGGGCTGTTTATTCACTTAAAAAATATCCTGGTCTTTCTAAAGATCTGATGTATCTGACCACATTGGCAGAGACCTTAGATATTTTCTTGCAGGGAGGAGGAGGTGGACTAATAAGAGCCACCATGCTATAGAAAACATTTATACACACTGTTAAATGAATGGTTATTTGTTCAGCAGCAACCGAAATATTTAAACACTGACTCATAGACAATGGACAGATTTATCAAAGTGTCTTAAGGTTAGAAAGCGCAAAGTTAGATGGACAGTCTTAGGCTACACCACATGTTTCTAAGTCTTTGGTGCTGAATGATAACTCTGGTATAAATTAAGGCTGTCTAGAAAAACCAGAAAAACATTCCATATGTTTGATCCCAGGGCCAGACACCTATTGTCTCACCAGTCGCAAAAGTGCCTAGAAAACCTTACCCCCAATATCTTTGGAATCACATTCACTAATTGATTTTATTGTTCAACTGTTGAAATCTTGTTGACAGCTTGGATATGTTGTTGTTCATAGATGGACATTGGTTAAGTACAAATGCTTTCCAAATAGCATTATGCATTCCACAGCGACTATTTTGTCCCTTGCAGGCTTCTATAGACAGCCAGATGTGTTTCAAACTGCTCCAAGTGCATTCTACTCTACTAATGTAGGTTTTATATGTTTATTATGGACACTATTTGAAAAATATTGTAATCAAAGTATGAACTTTGTAATATATGTATTTTCTATTTTGAACCAATTGTAAATGATTATATTTCTTATGTAACATTTATCTAAATCTTTATCTAAATTAGATTATATGTGTGTATCAAACATATAAATATTGATCTATCTAATACATAAGGCTGAGTGTGTGTGTCTGTGTGTGTGTATGTGTGTGTGTGTACCATGTGATTATGTATGTACCTGGTCACCTTCCATTACTGTATAAAACTCCAACTCTTTCTTTACTAACCCATTCTGTGTCCTCCTCCTGTTTGTTATACAGAAAACATCAGATATATACCAAGCTCCAGGCTTCTCTGCAGTCCCACTGGCCTTGGCCTTGGACCAGTTCAAACAGCAGCATATTTGTTTTTAGTAAACTATTTTATTCCATTCCCTTACTGCGTGTGTCTGAACCATTATACAAGCTCTTATACCTCTTGTGTCACCCCCTTCATCCTCATAGTCTGTAAGCTCTGGTGAGCAGGGTCCTCAATCCTATTGTGCCACATGACTATGTTTGTTATGTAATATTATATTTGTATATGTCCCCCATTATTTCTAAACTACTACAAAATATGAAGGCCCTATATAAATAAAGATTATTATTACTATTTACATTGAAATGACAACCCTTAGTCCTGGAGATAAATAACCACTATTGGAATATCGCACACTGCTTGTCTTTACATTATGATCTACTCTATTTAAAGGAAAGTGAGTTATTTTTACATACTGCTCTATTTGATAATCATATGTTAATAATTTTAGGGTCAGCCTGCTTGTGAAACAGAATGACAACAGTTGGAATAATATTATAATTACTGCATTATATCAGGTAGTGTATACTATGCTCTGTAATAGGTTCTTTTATTAGACCTTATATAGACTTTGTGACACTGTTTAAATATAATATAATTTAACAAAAAATTCAAAAAACGCCTAGAATAATGCTTCATGGTAAGGACTAAATCAGCATAAACGTTTGTGTAGTTAAACCAAAGAACTTTCTTAAACGCAGAAAAGGTTGATATTAAGTATGAGTTCTCCAGAGGTCACACTAACATTTTTCTAGAAGGGTAATAATACTCCTTTTACTATTTTTGAGGAGCATTTTTAGCTGAGGAGGAGTATGACATTTTCAGTATTGCAAATATATAACTCATGTGTCAGTATCTTCTGTGTTTATATAGCAAATTGAGGCAGTTATAGTGATCTTACATCATGCATTGACCAGACTGGAGCTGACGCCACCAACCCCCCAACCACACTGTGGCTGCAGCTGCCGAAACCTCCCACCACCAGACTGTGGCTAACGACGCTCCCGCCACACGTCCAGGCTTTGGCTAACGCATACTATTTTCTCCCTTCCGGTGCCCAGACTGCAGCAGACGCTCCCGTGCCCCAGTGGCCAGACAGTGGTTAACACACACTGTACCCCCCCTCCTTCCCATGTGACTAGACTGCGGTAGATGTGGTTGAGCCTCAGTGACCATTTTTGTAAAAAGCTTTTTTTAAAAGAAATTTTATTTAATTTTTTTTGGTGTGTGTGTGTTTGGAGAGGGGGGTGTGTTTTTGATTTTTTTTAAATTAACTGAATTTGTGTCTTTGTAATTTTTTACGCGTTTTTAAATACTGTTAATGCACATCACATATAACATAACATCTTATGGTGATCCTATAGGATCACTATCATCACTGCTCCAGTCACATGACCTTCTAGCCAAGGCCACTGGCTGCAGGAATCCGCTGCAGCTCCGTAGGAAGAATTAGGGGAGAGAGGAGAAAACTCTCAGGCAGATTTATACACCTTGGAGTTTTTTAAAAGAGTAAAACTGCATTTGTATGGGCGTTAACGCGATCTCTGGGAAAGGCAATGTCATCTGCTACCACCTCAACCCCTGCCAGACATGCAGTCCAATGTAACATACACCTCATGCCAACTCAGCTCCCGCCAGACATGCAGTCTTATGTAAAATACACCTCATGCCACCTCAACCCCTGCCAGACATGCAGTCCCATGTAACATCGACCTCATGCCACCTCAACCCCTGCCAGACATGCAGTCCGATGCAACATATACCTCATGCCACCTCAGCACCTGCCAGACATGAAGTCCCATGTAACATACACCTCATGCCACCTCAGCACCTGCCAGACATGCAGTTCCATCTAAGATACACATCATGCCACCACAGGCCCCCGCCAGACATGCATTCCCATGTAACATACACCACATGTCACCTCAGCCCCCACCAGACATGCAGTACCATGTAACATACACCTAATGCCATCTCAGCACCTGCCAGACATGAAGTCCCATGTAACATATGCAATATCCCCCACAGGGGCCTAGCCTTTTCTTTGGGCCTGGAGGAAGCAAGGGCCCAGAATACCGGAGCGGCTGGCGTTTTCGGCCTAGGCACGCTGATGTCATGGTGCTTGGTATGGGGACCGGAGGGCTGTCCTACAGCCTGGCAAGTCTCCAGCAGGGGGTGTGTGCAAGAAATATGGAGAGAGACGCTGATGTAATGGTTCTCCCTGGGGCAACCCAGAGTGTCTGTAAGATAAGTCCCTGGGTAATGGATAGGGTGCCGTGGTGGTAATAGCCGTATCCGGGGATCAGACGGAGGTAAACATTGTGCAAAATAACTCACGGTTCTTTATTGATCAACAGCAGCAATGGGCCTTAACAGTATCACAACAGATTCGGATTACTGGAGTGGTCATGGAGAGGAGTCCTCAGGAATGGCTCACCAGCCTGGTAGTAGATGCAGGCTGGGATAATTTGGATGTAGCTGTGTCCAAACTGTGGAAGCTGCAGCTCTGGATTTGAGTCTCTTGACTCTGGTCCTGAGATTTGGTTCTGTGTCAGTACTGAGGGTGTACTGACACTGTCTTTCTCTCTTCACTCTCTCTCTCTAAACACTAACTGACTGGACTAACCTGATGCCCTTCCCTGCCCATGGGTTTTATGCTCCTGGTCAGGTGGTGGCTACCTCTCCAACCACACTCCAGTGTACATTGCAGAAACAATATTGGTCGAAACCTCACATCCAATTAACCATTGTCTCTTCAGGCAGGATCTACAGCTGCTGATTACCTAATGAACCAGTGCTAGAACCTTATAGAAGGTTCATGACTCCCTCAGACAGCTCCTAACCTGGAGAGGGCGCTGTTCGCAAACTACTCCATTGCCAATACGTTGGCAGGGGTGTCGCACATACACCTCAGGCCACCTCAGCCCCCGCCAGACATGCAGTTCCATGTAACATAAAGTTCATGCCACTTCAGCCCCCGCCAGACATGAAGTCCCATGTAACATACACCTCATGCCACCTCAGCACATGCCAGACATGCGGTCCCATGTAACATACACCTCATGCCACTTCAGCACATTCCAGACATGCAGTCCCATGTAACATTCACCTCATGCCACCTCAGCACCTGCCAGGCATGCAGTCCCATGTAACATACACCTCATGCCACCTCAGCACCTGCCAGACCTGCAGTCCCATGTAACATACACCTCATGTTACCTCAGCACCTGCAAGACAATACAGAGTGTAACAGACTAAAAACCTGTGAGGCATGAAAAGAGAGATCTTATCTGCTTGTGGCCTCCAGGTAAGAAATGGGGGGTCATGAAGCTGATATGAGTATTGCCACTTTGTAAGCTGTTAAATCTTTGCATTAATTTATACTCCCATTCTTTCCTTTCCCTCTGTGTCTTGAAATTTCCTATTAAAATAGTAATCCTACACAGTGTGGTCCTTGCTGGAAAAATGTGCGGCTACATTTCCTTTTCTTTTTAATTCCAGAATGGTGCAAGTTCAAGCACTAATGAAGTTTCTGACCCATTTCCCCAACATATAGGCCTGTGGTGGGACACTGTTCACACATGATAAGGTACACCCCATTCGAAGACCTGCAGGAAAATGTCCCCTTGAACCTTTGTACCTGCTGTGATTGAGGTACAGGTAATGATAACCCCTGTGAATATGCCAACACTTTTTGCACCTGTTTTGCATGAAGGGTGAGGTGCCATATTCTGACAGGGCTCTCAGGGCACTCTGGACAACAAGTTGTTTCAGGTTTGGTGGTTGCTGGAAGAAAGGAGAGGAAAGATTCTCTGTAGTGCTGCAGAATTCGTGTGCACTATATAAATAAAGTAATGATTATTATTATTATCTCTTATGTGAGCAACTTGTCTTTGTTGATGGCTACTTCTTTGCTTAATTGGTGGTCAGTCACTTTCGCTTAATTGGTGGTCAGTAGACCAACTGGAGAAATTCAGACTGTAGCTCCAGGAGGTGTTTTTCCACATCTGACTTGTCTGATTAGATATGATTGTAATGTATAGCCTGACTGTATAGAATGGATTGTTTTGTGTGTTTAGAGCGAAAGCTGTCTTCTTCCAGGTAGGCTGTTCTGACTGTTGACATTTGGTATATTGTTGTGGATAAGTGGCTGTCTTTAATGTGTATGGTAGTTTTCAGAAAGTGTATTTCCTTATCTGTATAGCTTAATTTCAGTCTGATGGTGGGTGTGTAAGTTGTTGTAACCCCCATGGAATTGAAACAGGTCCTCCTCACCTGCAGTCCAGATGATCAGAAAGGGGCCATAGACTTCATCAGTGCCTGAACGTGCACCTATCCAACATTAAAAAGAAAAGGAAAGATCTCCTATTTCTCTAGACAGGAACATACTGTGGAAGATTTGCGGATTGCTATTTAATGGGATATTTGAAGGCACTGATGGAAACGAAAGAAGGGCAGTATAAATTTAATTTAACACCTTACAATGTGGTCTCAACATACATGCCAGCTTCATGACCTCCTATCTTTGACCTGGAGGCCACAAGCAGATAAGAGACTGGGCTCTTTTGTCATGCCTCACAGGTTTTTAGTCTGTTTATTGCCATCCTGTCATACATAAGATGTCTGTGTATTTATCAATCTGTTGTTTTAAAGTTTTTTTTTAATATTCTTTGATGATCACTGCTTAGTGTGTATAAAATGCTGTGAATTTTCTGTTTCATGCATTACATCATGTCTGACAAAAAGAACAAGCATTCTCGAAAACTCACCATCAGATATTCTCAGTTAGTTTTAAAAAGGCATTGTATGATTTCCTCAAATAGGTATCACCTGATTTCTTCACTCTTTTCCTGCTCTCTATGCCTAACACGGTACAAATCTGGACTATTTTCTTTCAGCATTTAGCACTGCAGTTCCTAGCAGGGTGACCTTTGCTGAAAAATTGAATCAAAATATGCTCAAAGTTTAAAATCTTCATAGTAAAAAGTATACTACAAAGCCACTGCAATGAGTTTTGCTTACACTGCAAAACATGAAATCAGATGATGAATGCTACAGGTGAGTAATATAGATCCACCTAAAACATAAGTAACTTTCCAGTGTGCTCTTCTTACCTCCCTTCTTCCCATCTATACAGTCTCACTATAATGTAGGATTATTTTACAGGAATGAATGCATTATCACAAAACATACTGCGAAGAGTTGTCAATATAGCAAGAGGAAAGTCACTGACCTTCACTTTAAAGTAGGTTTTTAGCAGCTTTATCCTTCCCTTCTCGCTTTCTTTAGACCTGCAGCATTGTGTGTGTGTTTCTTAAAACTTTGTGGGTGAGACAAGATAATCTCTGAATCAGGCTCTGTTAAGGAGAGGGCGGGGAAAATCTCATTTAAATATGCAGCTCCAGACATGTACATACAAAGTGTGAGTCCTAGTCAATTGCTTACACCTCCCTCAGTAGACGGATGTGAAGAATTGTATGGAACTCAGTATTCACTGATGAAGCCGCAAGGTATTAAAACTTATTACAGACTCAGGAACTGCAAACCTCTCAAGCAAATAAGAACAAGGTAAGAGAACTCTTCTGCTTCTGTATTAATGCTTGACTTTTATATGTTGGCAACTCAGATCTCTGTTACAGGCATTGAGGCAGTTCTGTAAAATAACTCTTGCCAGGTAGATATGCCAGAAATATTTCATTGGGCATTTATAGTTATGGTCTGTAGTTAATCAATCAAAGCACACAGAAAACAAGAAGGGATTTTTTTGACTTTCATTCAACCATTGTACTGTAGCTTCACGTAAAGCCATAGATCAGACATGCTATAATTGTTTTTTTTCTGTAATATTAGGGCTATGTTAAAAAATGCAAAAATATCTTTCTGCAAATAATTATAATTCACGTCTTGCTCTTGTTCTGTAGTTCCCAATTTTATACCAGTCCATTTTACATCTATCAAAATAAAACCTCATGTGCCATGTACTTTCCCGTGTAACCAGTTTATTCAAGTCTTTCAATTAAGCTCTCTATTCTATTCCCAATGCCTGCAAAGGTAGTCTTTAATGACTAACTCTCCTTAAAGGAAATTTACCATCAACATCATGTATGATAAACCAGCATCACTAACTGGTAGATCCAGGCACTGTGACTGTGGAAATCTTCTTATGTTAGTTATCCATGGCTTCTCTCCTTCTAATATCCATCATTATAAACCAGGGGCACTTACTCATTGATCCAAGCACCGTGACTGTGGAAATCTTCTTATATTTGTTATCCATGGCTTCTAAATAAAGCATGATAAACCAACATCACTAACTGGTAGATCCAGGTACCATGACCGTGGTAATCATTTGTTATCCATGATCTCCTTTCTTTTAAAATAAACTTTTACAATTATGTTAATGAGCCTGAAGACCTGAAGACCATTAGAGGCAATTAAACTGTGCAGGAGAAAATCTCCCCCATGCTCTCTTTGGACAACCACCCCACCCACCCACTCTATTATGTAATCTCACACAGTGGGAAGGGGGAAGGACTCATGCACAGTGTAACAGCATGTGAAGCTACAGCATGGAGTCTAGTAAAGCACCCAGAGCAACTCTGGTGCATTAGCATAATTGGGTCCCATCACTGACTATTGTGGTACCACACTGCAGATTTTAGCCCATTTGGAGTATGTAACAATTACAGAAACTCTTTGTTTCCACACGACCAGTTCTTCACATATTATCCCCTAGTTCTTAACTCTTCTGCTTCTAAATGCAATGGCTTTGTGATACAATACAAACGGCTTCTGTAGATTTTCACTTACCTCCATGTACAAGCCATGCATGTTAGTTATAAATGATCTATTTTTCAGAAATGCATCTTGGTTATCAGTTTTAGGATTTTTACTGCTATATGCTTTTCTGTTCTTCTTATATCTTGCATACCAATGTAATGTTAACCTTGCTGGATACAGAATATTTAGGGTGCTGGCAGGGTGATCCTCCCACAAAACATCATGGGAGGATTTCAATTGTATATTAAATAACTCCATTCAGATCTGCCTGTTTAACCCCTCAGCCTGCTGGCTGTTGCAACCAATGAAGGACTCCCTCTGTTATTCCATTTCTACCTCACAAAGCACTTAGATGATTCTGACACAATGGTGTTCATTTACTAAGGGTCATGCTCTGCACTTTAGTCGGACTGTTCACTTTCTTCAAGGCTAAAACAGCTTGCATAGGTATTTAAGAAGTGTGTGCGTTGGGATTGTGGCGACCCTTTTGTGGCGCAGCCGTGCCGGCTTCCATTAGTGGGTGTGCCGTAGGACAGTCTGACTGATTCGGACTGAGGGCCGTATTTAACTTTTTACCCGGACAATGCCCCTTTGCCATTGTAATGAAGGGCAAAGTAAGGCCCCCTGTGCTTAGCAACATTAAAACTGCCAAAAGAAATAGTAAGATAAAACGAGTTTTCTCCTGAAAATTACCTAATACATATTTTCAGATGGTTCTTCAGATGGCAGAAGGCAGCTTATCTTACATTCAAATGTACAAGAGATAAATGGTAAGGGTCTGTTCACATGGCAGTATTTGAATTTAATATAGATAAAATCCTGGGTAAAGATCCTCTGCCAGGTATTCCAGAGCTAATTTTGACTGACATGACCTATATTCTGAGTGGTGTCTGACCAGAAGGTAAAATATGAAGTTGTTTCACAAACAAAAACCCCAACTTTGGAAAAAAGAAAGCTAGATGGCCTCCTAATAATTAAATAGAAAAATTAACCTGCTGTGTGAATTGACCCTAGTACAGAATGGCCACTGCAGAGAGCACAGAGCCATCCAAAAAAGTAAAAAGATGCACAATATAATAAATAATATAATAAATATAATGATCTGATAGGATCTTATTTTTTGAAAATCTATAAACCCAAAAATAAGGAAATCCCAGAAATTAATATAAAATATATTTTATTAAATAACCAAAAAAGTACTTAAAACATACACTAAAATAAGGGTAACACAGAATGAACAGGGCATGATGTATACTGAATCATAGGGGCACTTTGCGCCACACTTTTTTTCAGACTGTGCCTGTGCTTTAATGTTAAAATCGCTTGCACAGGTATTTAAAGGGGTATTCCGGGAATATGAACGTCTGACACAAAAACCCATGATGATATAAATAAATGAATACAACAATACTCAATGTCATTAGTCACAAAACGGAGCTTAAATAATTTGATTTTATGATTTACAAAATTTATGGCCTCTCTAAAGTAGGTGAAGTTATCACTAAGATGGCCGCCACTGGAAACTACAAGTTCCATGATCCTTTAGTACTCAGTAACTCCTCCTCCCTCTTATGCTCTGCTCCCAGTGATGATATAACAGGTTTTTTTGCTCTGTTACCATAGTAATGATGTGTAACTGCCATCACCACAACACTGGCCATACTGGATGCACTGCAACCAACCACATAGCCAAACATAGTGGTGATCACATGACCTGCCCAGGCAGGTTCAGGCCATGTGATATGGACATGTGACCAGAAGCCATCTTCTGTCCTGCAACGGACCGCGCGGAGGAAATTAACGGACTGATTAAAGGGCCAGTAGCATTTTAATTCTTCATTACAGTGTATGTCATCAGCATTTTCTGCTAAGGGGAGCAAAATTTTAAATAACAACTAATTATACAATAGCTTATATTTTGAGTGCCCACTTGTATATGAATTATGCTGATTCCTGGAATACCCCATTAAGAAGTGTGTGCGTTGTGATTGTGTCGCATGCGACACAAATGAGGGGACGTGCTGTTGGACGGTCCTTTTTATTCGGACTGAGCACTGGATTAAACTTTCAAATTGTATCACAGCTCAAGCACTAAGATGCACCACTAAAATGATGGTGAACTCTGTCGGACCTCAGTAGGGAAGCAACACATGCATGATATCGAGCGCACGATCTTAGTAAAATCGTGACACGGTGCATTATAGTCGGACAATGCAAATTTTCCATGAACTCCAGTGACGGGGCAAGCAATTGTGCCCCAATGTGTGTGGAGAAAAACAACTACCACAATGCTGACACCTGGAGCAGAGTAAATCCTCACTTCATACAGGCTAACATATACCTAGCATAAATACAGAGGAAAAAATACAATAGGGCAACAAAAATTATTGTATATAGACCATAGTAGCCGATCCTCGACACATGCTTTGCGTAAGATGGTTTGTCATAGGTACCCTTTGTCATGGGTATACTATAATTATTTTTTTTACCATATTGTCTTGTGATTTTCCATTTTAAAGCAAACAAATGCAGTGCCAATAAAGTGCCTTTATTGTGCTCCTCACCCTTTTCTTTCCTGGGTTATGGCAATTTCTGTTCTGAAGCTGCTTATCAAAAATCTTTATCAGCATCATAAGGGGCGGATTAAGGGTGGTGGGGGCCCCTGGGTGCAAACTGGTGGGGGCCCTTCCAATAATGCTTTTGGAGGTATATAGCCTTCCAGCCCCCTGTAGTATATAGCCTGCCAGCCCCCTTTAGTATGTAGCCTGCCAGACCCCTGTAGTATATAGCCTGCCAGACCCCTGTAGTATACAGCCACTAGCCCGCTGTAGACTTTAGCTGCCAGTCCCCTGCAGAAAATGGCGATCTCGACAATCTCCCCCAGCGAAGGCAGCTGTGTCTCAATGCCACAGCTGTCATCCTAGACCCCTATGTGCATTGTGAGTGGCCACGGGCCGCTGCGCATTGCACACAGAGCTGAGTTGCTGACCGTTGGAAACTGGTGGGGGCCCCGGGGCTCGAGCCCCATGAGCCCCTCCTTTAATCCGGCCCTGAGCATCATTGAAGTGGCTGCCTCGAAGCAAGTAAGGCTGCTCACATGATGCATTGTGTTGTCTTATTAAGTAATTTAGATGTTAATCCAGTGAGATTTCTACAAGTAAATGCACTTAGATTTGAATAGTGTGTGTATACAGGATCCATAAGGTGACTAGCCTGGCAGCTTTCATCACATGGAGGAGCATGCTGCATGTAACAAGTAGAAACCAGCACTGTAACAGTAACATGCAGTCTGTGTGAGCACTAAGGGTTAATAGCTTTTCTGATGTACAGAAGGGGGGGCGAGGAGTCTATGACACAGCTTGAGGTGACTAGAAAGGCTGAGAAAGTTCTGCAGCATCACAAACTGGGATGGAGTGACTGAGAGGGAAGATAGGAGATCTTCTGCATCCATATCGCTGAAAGCACTGGGGCACATTCCCTTACAAAGTCACTTGAGTGCAATAGAAGTGCTATTTCTGTGTATAATGTTAGGTGCGGATATACACTAAGATTATGCGCCAGAAATCCTGAATCTGTCTCCAACAGACCATCTTTTTTGTGGTGCACCTTTAACATAGGGAGTGTGACACAATTTGAAAGTTGAATATGGCTGGCGGCCCGTATCAGTCAGGCCGTGTGACGGCACGCCCCCTAGTTTGTGTCACATGGAAGCCAGCGCAGCTGCACCACAAAAAGGTTGCATGCAACACAATCACAGTGCAGACACTTCTTAAAGGAAACCTACCACATGAAATTCAACTTGGAAGCTTCAAATACCGAGCACCATCTCTGGGTGAGCTGGTGCCGGAGCATATTTTTGTTATTCTCCTAAACCGATGTATTGCGGTTTAAACACTTTAGTAATCTTTATATGTAAAGGCGGTTCGCCGCACTGTGGTACGCGAGTCGGGCAACATGCGCGCGACCATGCACACGTGACGTCACTGGCTCTCTGGCACTTCCTATTTAGTGCATGGTGCACCGAGGGCGTACCACGGTGTGGCGGACCAGCTTCACATACTAAAGTGTTTAAACCGCAATACAGCGGTTTTGGAGAATAACGAAAATATGCTCCGGCACCATCTCACCCTGAGCTGGTGCTCGGTATTTGAAGCTTACAAGTTGAATTTCACATGGTTGGTTTCCTTTAAATACCTGTGCAAGCTGTTTTAGCCATGAAGAATGTGCACAATCCGACAAAAATATACTGAGCATCCCATAGCACATGATCCCCACTGTGTAGGAGACTTCTTCATCCACATCACTAGATACACTGAGATGCACAAAGCAAGCTGATCACATGACTTCCCCCTCTTACTCCAGGGGGAGCAGGGAGGAGCAGTCCCTCCTATCTGTGAAGCTTTATCTATAAACAACTCTATGGAATCAGAAGACAAAACTGCACAGCCAAGAGAAACAACTACTGCAGAGCATGCTAAATTTAGAAGGATGGTAAAGAAAGCGAAGCTTTAGGTGCGGCCTACAAAACTGGGCAGAGCCTAGATGATTAGAGTAAACTTGTAATGAAGCATTCTGATGTGGATCTGCTTTATATACTAGGAATCACAAACATGGTAATAGCAGTAGTTGGGTATTAGTAAGGTAAAAAGAGGCATCATGTGGTTTACCACCCCAAAGAAGACGAGTGCACGAATAGGAATTATTATTTATTTATATAACACCATAATTTCCATGGTGCTGTACAATCAATAAGGGATTCACATGCATTACATTAAGAACAGATGCAAGAGAAACGCAGTACTATAGTTTTCAAGAGACAAGTGAAAGAAGAACTGCTTGTGAGGGCTCACAATCTTTGTGGGAGCACAAGTGAGGGGGCAGAGCAGTGCAGTTATTGTGTAGCGTAGACAATCCGGAGCAAGTGGGTTCTCAGGTTACCTTTGAAGGATTGCAAGGTGGGGGATAGTCTGATACATATTAGAAGAGAGTTCCAGAGTATGGGAGATGCACGGGAGACGGTTACGAGAAGAGCAGCTGGTAATAGAGTGAAGTTGAAGGTCCTGTGAGGATCGAAGAGTACGTCTGGGATGGTATTGGCTGATTAGTTCAGAGATATATGGAGGGAACATGTTGTGGATTGCTTTGTATGTCATTGTTAGTGTTTTAAATTGAATTGGTGTGCAATGGGTATCCAGTGGAGAGACTGGCAGAGAGGAGAGGCAGAAGAGAAGCAGGGAGAAAGATGGATTAAATGGGCAGCAGAGTTAAGCAAAGATTGGAATGCCGTCAGAAAGTTAGCTCTGAGACCACATAGAAGAATTCTCTGCAGGCAGGAGAAGATGAGGACATAGACTACCAATTTTGTAGACTCTGGTTTGAGGAAGGGTCAGATGCGAGACATGTTCTTGAGATGGAGGCAGCAGTTTGTATTAAGAACCTGTATGTGAGGCTTATAGGATAAGGCAGACTCAAAGATGACTCTAAGGCAGCAGACTTTAGGAACTCGAGAAAGTGTTGAGACGTGAATTGTGACAGTTAGGTTTGGTGTTAGTTATGTGTTAGGTGGAGGTAAGACTGTGGCCCATATTTACTAAATGATGTGAGCCAGTTTTCTGTCTGACTATGCACGTTCTTTTATGTAAAAACTGCTTGCACATGTATACCATATATGTGCTGCACTCAACCGTTTGTGTCATGGCTGCACTATACCCAACGCAACACAAATTTATGCACTGAAAGAGGTGTTTGAACCATGCATTTAGTATCCAGAGTCCAACAGAAGTGTTTTGCACACTCCATGTTAGAGGTGAACCAATAAAAAGTTGGTGTACAATGTTGGACCAGTGTAGGGAGCACCAGGTTCATGAAGAAAGGGCGCAACAAATCATGAATCTGGGGCCCTCTGCACATTACACAGGCAATGTTTTTACTAAATCTGGGCAAATGTGTTCTATTTTGTCCATGTTAAGTTTTAGAAAACAGGAAGAGATAAAGATATGGCTAATACACACTCTGGAATCCTGGCTAGAAGAGAGGAGATATAGATCTGTGTGTCATTTGCATAGTTGTATTGAAAGCCATGGGACTTAATTTGAGTCCAAAACCAGAGGTGTAGATGGGGAAGAGTAGAGGTCCCAGGACACAACCTTGAGGAATACCAACAGAGAAGGGGCAAGGTGAAAAGGTAGTATGAGGGATAGACTTTGAGGCCTGCATTTATCAAAAACAGTGCACTGAAGTGTAGTGTGCAAAGTGCGCCAGATTAATCAAAACTGGTGGACAGTCTTCGTTAATCTCGTGCCCCTTGCGCTGCTTTGGAAGTGTGCTCCATTTTTTCTAGGTGCACATTGTTCAAGCTGCAGAATTGTGGAGCAGACAGAGTTGTGGTGCACGCCAGTAGTAAATGTGGCGCAAACTCCAACTAAGAACTAACACACCTCTTTAGGCGCACATTTTTTTCTGTGTTGTGGGACACAGTGCAGCCACAACACAAAACTGGTGCAGACAGTTTATAAATACATGCGCAAGCAGTTTGCAAATTTTTTTTTAGTGCAAAGTCACATAGAAAACTGGTGCAAACAAATGTGGACCTAAATGTCCTGTTGGAAAGGTATGAGGAGAGGGCCAGGTCAGTGATGTCAAGAGAACATAGCGTCTGCAGCAAGAGAGAATGGTCAGTGTCAAAGGCACAGATCATGAAGGAGGAGGACAGAGTAGTGAGAAGTGGTGTTTTGCCTTGGCAGACATTAGGTCATTAGAGGCTTTGGTCAGGGCTGTCTCAGTGGAGTGATTTGGTCAAAAATTAGATTCTAGTTTGTCAATGAGCGAGTTGGAGAAAATGTTGAAAAATAGTTCTAGATGGACATAAAATTTACTGAAAAGAAACAACTGATTGACTGATATTAGACTGCTAGAGGATACACCATACTGCCTAAATGTATCCCTATGACTTAGAAGACTGGTGAAGACTTATATAGGCTTTTGGCAAAAACATCTTGTGGCTTCCTATGTGTCATAAATTATGGATTATGAGGTCCCTTCTTATGATAGGTGCTAAGGGGAAGTTACCTTTCCCCTAAGAGATAACATAACTAGCACTTGTAGACCAACTGCCCCAACCACTCCCTCTGTGATTCCCCTGCCCCTTAGAAATGCTAATTGGTTTCCCTTAGTCCTTGAATGGAATTCTTAATTGATACAGACTTGGGGGCATATTTCTCAGGACCTCTGCGCAACGCCAGTGGATGATAAATATCCCCCTTGGTGTCTCCAAGCCCCTCAAGGTGGATCATGTGTCTTAAAATGGCTACTTCAAAGAAAACTTAGTGATAAAGCAAATATTTTAATTTTTGGTCAACGAATCTGGATCAGCATCCACATTTCATAATGGTGTTTGGTATTGTTATATTTGTTAATTCATGCTGGGAAATGTGGGAGGTTTACCTTCTTGTCAGGAGACCCATGTAAGAAGATATTACAGGATTTGGAAAAATGTCAGCAACTTTTCACCTTGATTCAGTTGTAGCCACGCCCCTCTCACATGACCAAGGGGGTGGATCAGGTGGTTAGTTAAAAGTACCACGTCACCATTGAAGTTTTTAGGACTTCCCAGGGTTTTCATTGGTTTTCTCCACCACGGATCTCTATGCCAATCCAATTAGTAAGAGGTCTGTCTTTTCTTTATTTTATCCCTTTTTATTTTACTGTTTGCTTTTATGTTTGTCTGTTATTTTAACCCTTTTGTAACTATTAAGCATTGTGCCTATAGTCCTTTAATAATTTTTTTTCTTGCTCTATACGTTCCCATAGCTTTGTAAAGGTGAATTACTGCTAAGCTGTGTTACCTTGTGTGTGTTTGTGTTCTAGCAGTAGCTATTGGCAATGAGTGTCTGTTCTAGCAGTAGCTTTAGACAGTGTGGGTCCAGGTGATCTGTACGGCACCTAGAGGAGTGTGTATCTAGGTGTATGTGTGCGGTCCTGATGTGGGCGTCTCATGAGCTGTAATTACAAGTGGTGGCAGCTGTGACAAAAAGTGTGAACGTGGAACTGTGCAGAGTGGCTCTGTGCAGTAGCGTTCCATAGGCACATAAGTGGTAGGAGGGTACATAGTGTGGTTGTGCGTCCCCTGGGCTGTGTGTGCTTGGATTGTAGTGTCTGGGATTTGGATGCGTTTGGTTTCCCTGACATGAGAATTGAGTTGACTAAATGTGCTGTGTGCTAGGGGAGTAGGAATTAGTGTAAGGATGCCATTTTGTGTCAGTGGGTGGAACTTAAGGGCTAATTTCCCTGTTGGAAGTGAATCACAGCAATTACTGCAAACTACAGGTGTGATTACTTACAAAGGTAATTAACAATACTTATTAAAAAGCAAACATTAAAATAAACATAACGTTTATAATATACAAGAAAAACAGTAGCAATATGTTTTGCTGAGTAAAAATGAGATCATTGCTCACATTAAGACCTTTTGGGGTAATTGAATCCATTATAAGGATCCAAAATCCCCCCCTCTAAAATAATAGATGGTGCAATTTCTACCATTAACCTCTTAATTCTCTGCATCCTATATATCTGCTCAAGATTGTAGCAGAGCCGGCATCAGAATACACTGGGAGCAGCTGTAAACTCCGAGCAAGCTCGACCGCTGTGCTTAACCCGTTAAATGCAGTGGTCAGAGCGAATGCAGCATTTAACTTGCCAGACAGGGGTCTGTCCCCCACGGTTGCCCCCCCTGCGCCATCTTTGGGGGTGCTGATCACTGTCATGGCAGCCCTGTCCTCAGGCAGTGTCTGTAAGATCCTGTCTGTGACCGGATCTTACAGGCACAGTGTCAGTCTATGCATGTGCATAATCTTACACAACTAATACCCTGCAATATTGGGTATTATCATGATCAAGCACTGAGATGATACTGAGCGAAAACAATATTGCTGAAAATCGCATTTGTTTTAGTATCAACAAATTTTCAGAGACATAACTTCTATATTTTTCTGTTGACAGAGGTGTACTACTGGGTGCTGGCATGCTATATACTTCTGGGGGCTGGCTATATACTCCAGGGGGCTGGCTATATACTACAGGGGGCTTGCTGGCTATGTACTGGGGAGGCTGTGACCAATGCATTTCCCCCCTTTGGCTTATACTCGAGTCAATAGGTTTTCCCGGTTTTTGCTGGTAAAAATAGGGGTCTTGACTTATACTCTGGTAGTCTTATACTCTAGTTTATATGGTAATTTTTTTTATTGCTTTTTAGAACGTTTTTTGGCAGGGTATCAGTTTTTCATGTTTTTTTAAATGCTGTTCACCGCGTGTATTCAAAATTGCTTTAGATTTATTTTACAAAATATATAGGGTGTTTTTAAGTTTTTGTGTTTTTTATAGTTTATTTGATTTTTACATGTAAATGTGGTGTTTTAGAGACTTTATTTATTTTTTTATTGTAAAAATGATTTTTACTTTTTATTTAACTTTTTACAATTTTTCCCGACTAAGACTTGAACATGCTTTTATCTGATCGCTTGTTCAAGCCCTTACACAATGCAATACCAATGCATTGCAATAGGTAATGTAACTAACTGAGCATGCTAATGCATCCTTGGTTACTTACAGCCAGGTCCTGATGTGCAGGTAACCTGGCAGCCTTGGGGCACACACAGGACAGCGGGTTGCCTCAAGAGGGATCCCCCGCTGTTGCTTGACCACAACGTGTAAGGGGTTAAACAAGATAGGAGCTTTTCGGATCCTGTATGTTATTGCCGGGCAGAGGTGTCGCTATCGTTTGAGCTGTGCCCTAGATGCCCCTGGCTGAGAAGGACACTGTCCATTACAAACTCTCATCTCAATTACCTACGACCACAGCCTGGCACTGGCATTTGCAGGACACAAAGTCTTCCCTCATCCGGGAGCCTTAATTACCGCCGTAAAAAATCAATACATCAGTCATTAAGGGTTTATGTGTGTGTGTGTGTGAATTACCTCAAACCTGTGTAATTGCTGTTCATTTCCTGCTCTGGCAATACCTCAGGTGTGCCCACAACAATGCTGCACATCTATGACTAAAGACCGTAATGATTTGAAAAACATAAGATGATATTTGCCATAATGTATCTAACCATGCTTTCATATAACTATTGGTTAAATAAAGCTGGATATTTGTTTTTACAGACCTTGGAGTGCTGATATTTCTTCCAACTTTATATTATCCGAAAGGAGATGAAACATAACATAACAGATGACATAAAATTTACATTGATGTTAATGGGACTTTTAGGTGATACGTTGAACCTCCGTTAAACCTCCATTCTTTACTTTTTGAATGGAGGAAAGGTACAGAGGGAAAGAGCGATAGTGTGAAATGAGCCTAAGAGGGTCATTCTAGCAACAGAAAACAAAAGGAATTGGAAACTGTAGACTTTATGTATTATTGGGGCACATTTACTTACCTGGTCCGCGGAGTTCACCGAAAGTGCATTGTTACTGTGCCGCAATTCACTAAGATTGTGTCACATGGTGCCTAGTGCAGCTGCATCACAAAAGGGTCACACGCAACACAATTGTGGTGCAGACACTTCTTAATTACCTGTGCAAGCAGTTTGCGCCTAAAAGAATGTGTAAAGTCCTTGGTAAATGTGCCCCAATGTGTCTCCTCATGCATTCTTCCACTTCTCCACACCATCCCCCTGCCTGTCCTGCCTGCTCAATGTACATTACAGGAATTGGGGAGGGGTAAGGGAGCTGCGTAAGTGTGGAGGATATAAGACTTACACAGGCACACACAAGCTGCAGCTGCCCCCTCCCTGGGGGACTTAATAGAGGCTGCTGCCAAGGAGCCAGGTAATGTAAATTAAATTTGTATAAACTACTGAAATGATTCAGAATGCTGGAAAGGTATTTGCAAAGTCAGTATAGCATAAGCTATTGGAACTTGTCACCAGCCAAAAATCATATTCCTGGTGACAATTTCCCTGGAGAATTGTTTTCTTGAGAAGAGTAGCCTTAATTTTGAGGGGTTTGACCTAGATTTTCTGGTGGAAACTACAAGTAATAATTGTTTGGTGAACATACATATCTTTCATAATAGACAACCACAAATTGCGAGCCATGAAATCCACCTTGGAAACCTTGTGACATTGGCCCAGGTTGTACAGAGGCTACTGTATGTCTTCCACTTTGTGTATGAGTATTTATTCAAATATTGATCTTACTTTACGTGTTCCTCACCATAACTGTGGTTCCTCTCTCTTAGGTACACAGTAGAGCGCACACTAATGCTCTAGTGGATAAATAAGTGGCCCAGTACAAACACGTAAAGTCTTACTACGTCTTCATGTATTTGTGTGCTACAGCATAATGCAGAGTTACATTTAAGTGGCTGCATCGTAATCATGTGCTTGATAAACTACTAGATGGTTATCACTAAGAAACAAAGGATAAAATATAATTGCATATCTTAGTCAAGGTTTTACGGCGATGCACTGCCTTGATAAGGGATTACACTTTCATTAGCTATGATTTCACAAGCCATCTTATTTTAGGCTATATTTATTAAAGGGTGAAATTAAACTCACGATGATGGAAATAATAGTCAATAAAAACTATGCGTCATTTTATGTTTAATAGAAATAGTGCTGATTTTTTTGTTACACGATCTGGGCTTGAAAAGAACTAATATTCTATGTACACATATTTAGGTAATCCTCAATATGGAATAGTAGAGGCAACTGATTTCCATTGAAAACATTGTCATAGTTCTCTTGAATCATAAATCATTGTGACTTAAATATAGGGAAGGACAATGGCACAACTAAATACACCGGGGTTTAGCGCAAAAGAAGACCTCCTATGCAACTTCTAAAATCAGTAGCCGTGACTCAACAAGCCAACCATACCTTTCTCACCCGGGTAATCACATTGCGGGTCCATGCACACAAACGTGTGACCACAAGGCACTGTACCAAGCATGGGCGCCATAGACCACTATGGGGGACTTATATAAATATAATATACATACATATAAGTTTAGGGTCGCATATACATCCCTCATAGAGGTCTATGGCGCCCATGCTCAGTACAGTGCCATGTGGTCACATGTTTGTGTGCAAGCACCCTTAATTTAATTCATCTGCCATGTATATACATTTCTTCAACTGGATGTTATTAAAAAATACATACCTGTGTGAAGATATTTTCCTATAAATGTCGCCATGTTGTCCTCTTCAAACATTGGCCACACATGTTATATTGAGGTGCCCAACCACCTCGATTCCTTGGTCATTATCGCAGCATGTTTGTGGGACATGCAGTAACTCCCCGCCATTACATATGCAATTGTATGCAAAAAATTGCAAAATGTATCTTTGTGCAATCTCCCCAGTGGTGCTACCTGAGGGCAGTTGCCCTACATTTCTAAGGTACAAGATGCCAAAATTATGGGATATTATCTTCACACAGGTAAAAAAATTTTTAATAACATTCTATTGAAGAAATATATATATTTCTTCAATTGAATGTTATAAAAAAAATAACAATGTTAATAAAAATGTTATGCTACTTGGAAAATGGAGAGGGCGTAAGTACGACAGAGGGTGTTCCTGAGGGAAGTTGGTGTTTTCATCGTGTGCTGCCATCTATCAAATGACGGCAAAACAAATTGCAGACTGATTGATTGGTTAGTTTGGATTTGGCAGCCATTTGAGTAAGACGTGTTTCGTGATTTTCGCTAAGATGGAAAAGGAGTATCGTTCTGTAATTCGCATTTTGTTTTTTCAATGGGAAAAATGCGAGTAAATAAAAGAAAAGTTGGATGCTGTTTAAGGGGACACTTCGCCATCTATGACCATAGTTAGATATTGGTTCAATGAATTTAAACGTGGGCGAACATTCGTTTTTGATGAGGAGCAACCAGGGCGCCCGGCAGACGTGGTTACTGAGAAAATCATCCAAAAAGTCCATGACATGATACTCGCTGATCAACAAACAAAAGTGTGTGAAGTAGCAGAGGCCGTAGGTGTGTCGACCGGAATGGCAATTAATATCTTAATTGTCGGGCCGATGGGTGCCGGGATTGCTCACAGTGGGCAACATGCAGATGCGGCTGTTAACTTTGAAGCAGTGTTTGGAGCAATTTAAGCGAGATCCGAAGGAGTTTTGCGCCGAGTTGTCAAACTAAGCAACTGGTGAATCTGGTCCAAAGAAGGTGAAGACGGTCTCATCGGCCAGAAAGGTCATGGCAACGATTTTTTGGGATGCGTATGGCAACATCCACATGGATTTTTTAGAAAAAGGAAGAACGATCACTGGACAATACTACAGTTAGTTATTGGACTGCTTTGACAAAATATGGAAGGAGACATGGCTGCATTTGGGGGAAAAGAAGGTGCTCTTTCACCACGATAATTTTTTGAAAAACTGGTGTCTTCATTTTTATTTGCACCACCCTCGTGTATATATATCAAATATCATTTTTGTATCTTCATTTTCCAAGTGCCATAACATTCTTATTGCTGGTTGAGAGCTTTTTTGCAGGACATTTTGTTGCTTATAACAGTATCATTCTGGTATAGCTACATTTTTGTTTACTTTTTATTGCATAATGATCTGTAAAAATTTTGGTAATGTAATTTTGGTGTGTTTTTTTAAAGAAAAAATTACACCATTCATTCTGCTAGTTCAATAATAGTTTTATTGTACAGGTATTTTTATTATCCTGTATGTCACTTTTACTAATTACAATTACTAAAAACAGTGCAAACTGCTCTATGTGCAGTTTGCCTGTGTAGTGTGCAGAGAGTGGCAGACTCATCAATAGTGGCTCCCATTCTTTACGAATCTGATGCTCCCTGCACTGCCCAGACAAAGTGAACCACCATTTTTTTTCGGTGCAACTTTAACATGAGTTGTGTGACACACTTCTATCGGCTTTGCATGTATGTGGTGCAAGCTCTGACAGTGCACCAGAATGCCCATTTCAGTGTTGAAATTTGTGAAGAATTGTGCAGCCTCGTAGGGTCACGTGGCACATACATTTCTTAAATACATGTTCAAGCAGTTTGCACATAAGAGAACATGCTAATTCCAACAGAAAACTGGTGAAAGCATTGTAGTTAATGTGCCCCAGTGTCTGTTATTTACTACGGACAGCACTGGGGTATTAAATCAGACCCTGGAGATACCATAGTAATAATTGGATGGAAAGACCCCCTGCAAGCATTTAACAGGTTAACACTTGTTCCGACTTCATGTTTTATATGGGGATGTTTACTATACCTCATGTTTCCTAATGCAGCTTCAGCTGCAGTAATGATCTGCATAGAATCCTTGACATTCTATTACTGCTTGGAGCACATTCACAGCGCTCCATACAATAGTATGGCGAGGAGCGCTAAGGAGTTAATTTATTTGGATCTTATGAAAAACATTGGGGGTCATTTACTAAGGGCCCGATTCGCGTTTTTGCGATGGGTTACCCGAATTTTTCCGTTTTACACCGATTTTCCCTGTATTGCCCCGGGATTTTGGCGCACGGGATCGGATTGTGGCACACCAGCGCAGGCGTGCACGCGATGGAATTCGGGGGGGAGTGGCCGTAAAAAAACCTGATGGATTCGGAAAAACCGCCGCATTTTTTAAAAAAAAGTGTCGCTCACACGCGCTTACCTTCATCCAGGATGGCTTGGTGAACTCCAGTGTGTTTCGATGCTCTTCAGCGCAGCAGCGACACCTGGTGGACATCGGAGGAACTGCCTTAGTGAATCCCGGCCGGACCCGAATCCTCCACAGAGAACGCGCCACTGAATCGCGAATGGACCGGGTAAGTAAATCTGCCCCATTATGTTCACCGACAAACTGGGGAAATACTGAATTCAAAGTGTGTAAAGAAATCAGTGAAAAGTGGTGCAGGAAGTGTCATGGATTGGGGGAATGTTTTCTGCAGCAGGAGTTGGACCTCTCATGTAGCTACATGTCAGAGTGAATGCAAGTGTGTATCAGAACCTTCTTCAACACACATGGTTCCTTCCTTGCGTTCATCAATTCATCAACCCCCTGTCACACAGAAAAATAGGTAAAGTAGTTATTTGAAACAGAAAACATTTAAATAATGATATGGCCAGTCCTAATCTAAACCCAATAGCAAACCCCATATAAGTAAGAGCAGTGTTAGAGACTAGTAATGCCTTCTGTCGTCAGATGTGCCTAAGTCATTCAACGAAAAGACCTGTACGCTTCCTACTTATTGGTGACTGCCGTCACTTTCACAAAATGTTATAATACTCTTTCTTTGTTCTACAGACATTGCTGTTCTCTAATTATGATCATCAAGTTTTTTGCAAAATAAAAGTTTTATCTTGGTATACAGGCAGTCCCCGGGTTACGTACAAGATAGCTTTTGTAGGTATGTTCTTAAGTCGAATTTGTATGTAAGCCGGAACTGTATAGTTTATGATTATAACCCCAGACAGAATTTTTTTTTGGTCTCTGTGACAATTGGATTAAAAAAAAAAAGTTGGGTTGTCATAAGAACCAGAATTAACAATAAATCTTATTTGCTTACACCTACTTGTAACTCCTATAGCTGATTATTATAGCCTAGGGCTAAAGTACAGTAAATTACCAACATTCAGAAGTTTGTAACTAGGGATCATCTGTAAGTCGGGTGTACTTCCCGTACTTTGGTAATTTTGTAAAACACTGTTCTAGCAGCATGGTGTGCCCTTAAAAAAATTAACTGTTCAATGTTAGTCTTAATTTTGAGCTCCAGTGTGTGTGTGTGTGTGTATATATAGTACAAAAAAAATTCTTTTTTTCTGTTATATGTAAAACTTTCTTTTTTGTATGTAATTATACATTTAATAAAAAGGAATCTGCACAGTCACATTTTTAACTTTACAATCTCTGTGACTATGTCATTGACTATGTTTTCACTCTCTGTACTTTCCAATTATTTGCTTAAAAATACATTATGTGTGACTTGGTGAAGAGGCTTCTTGAGGGGGGGGGGTGAAGGAATTGAGAAAGAGGTTGGTTGTGTGTAACTTTCTGAAGAGAATTCCCAGGGAAGGGGGGAATAAGGGTGTTGAGGAAGACAGTGGCTATGTGTGACTTGCTGAGGAGAATTTAGCTCCCTCATTCCCCCTCATTCTGTAGGCGCAGCTGTGGAGGAGACTAAATATGACATAATTTAGAAGTCTCCTCCACAGGGAGACATAGAACAGACTCATATAGAGTGATTTGCATACACGGTGAAATAAATTTGGGAACAGAATGGGCTTTTTATAGGCTTTAGGAGGAGCAATTTAGAGATCGCTGATCCGCTTTCTAATAGCAGTTTAAAAAATAGGTTTATTTAGGTATTTAGGGGGTTACATTTTCTGACAAGTTCAATTTAAGTGTATACTAATTTTGTGGGGTGTTATATACTGTCATTTAAAGACAATAATGCCCCATTCTATTTTGTTATAGCTAAGAGTAGTTATTTACTATCCCGGGCAAAACTGGGTACTAGAGCTAGTCTGCAGAGGAAATCCTCATAATTTGAGCAAATTCCTTAAAAATGGGAATTAAGCCCCATCCACTTCACTCTGCGGCAACTGTAAATCTGTACAATTTACTTGTTTGTCCCCAGTTTTTTTGCTTTATGTGAAATGGCAAAACATGTTGTCAGTTTTATTATCTTAACCAAAACAGCACTGGGAGGTTTTCGTTATCTCTATCATGTGATACTAATGAATTTAGGGTGTTTACTGAAGATAATTATAAACAAGAAAGTTACATTACTTAATCAACATCACAGGAAATGTGTCTGCAATAATCCATGTATACCTAGAACAGGTGCAACCATGCGCTCTACCTACAAAACACCCTTAAGCATTTTTAACTGAGACAACTATCTATTAAACGTGCTGACACCCACAGGCGTGGCTTAATTGGTCAAACAGGAGAATAACTAAATCTGGGAAAGAAGGCATAAACATTGTTAGTCAGCTAATGGGAGAAGAATTTATATTTGTCGCTTCAGTAATGACTCCATAAATGGCACAAGTAATTTATCTGCCATGTCTGATACATTATCAGTAGATGATGAAGTGTACATTGGAGATCAAAATTAGAGAACAATGTATGATATCTTAATCTTTTCAGAAATAATGTAATCATTGTTTATTTGACCTTTGATCAATATTTGAACAATTTTTTGTAAGAGGTATGCCATGCTCCACATTAAACATTGTTTTACAAAATTACTAAATTATCGACATAAAACCTTCATTTTGCAAACAAACAAACATGATGATCAAAATTGGAGAACAACAGTGACTTCATCAGAGAGAGATTACAATTACATTTTCTAAAGGATACAACAGGCGCCAATCAGTAGGAAGTGCACAGGCCTTTGCCTTGCACTGAATGACTTCAGCACTTCTGCGGCCACAGGACATCACTAGTCTCTCACACTGCTCTGCTGGGATTTTCCTCCACTCTTCTTCCAGACTTTTATACAGTTCTGTGATTGCTGTGGGTTTTTTTGGCCATAACTTTGTCACCAAAGATTTTCCAGAGGTTTTCTATTGGCTGTAGATCAGGACTCTGTGCTGGCAATTTCATTGTTTTCTCTTTCTATGAACTGCTTTACCCATTTTGCTGTGAGATAGGGGACATTGTCCTGCATGAAAACTTCTGGCTGATTGAGTGAAAAATGCAAGGAAGTAACCATGTGTTGTTGAAGAAGGTTGTGATACACACTTGCATTTACTCTGCCAAGTGGCTGTATGAGAGGAGAGAACTCCTGCTGCAGAAAACATTCACCAAATAATGACACTTCCCCCACCACCTTTATTGACTTCTTTACACACTTTGCTTCAAGCATTTCCCAACTTTCTCGACAATGATAATGTTTCCCATCAGATCCAGATAAATTAAACTTGTTCTCATAACTAAAATGAGCTGTGGAGAGGTGCATAGGTGAGTCTAGCCTTTGGATTCTTTCTGCAAATGAGAGGTTTAGTAACTACAGAGTGGACTTTCAGTTTAAATGCTTTTAGACATTAAGAAACCATACAATGAGACATATCCTTACCCTGGTCATTGCTGAACTAGCAAACAATGCTAGCTGCAGTGTTGAAACATTTACCCATATAGCTTCTCTGCATTATCCTGTCCTCTCTTGCATTTGTATTTTGAGAGCAACCAGCCTTCTTGAGGTATATGAATGAGTTTGTGATGCTGCAAAGATGCAATATTCTAGAAATCACAGACTTGGAAAGACCAACTTCTGTTGCTTTGGCTGATTGGATAACCCCTTTGGCCTTCATCTGGACAATCTGCTTACAGCGGATTTCAATCACTTTGGAACGGTACACCATTTTGCTAAGTCAGTGAAAACATGAATGTTTGGCTGGCAGTTAAATAGGGTTTGTCAGATAATTAAAGGGGTATTCTCGTCTGGGCATTCACATTCAGTTTCATTATTCTGCCATGTATAAATATTTCTTCAATTAGATGTTATGTAAAAAAATGTTCCCATGTGAAGATAATTTCTCATAAAAGTAGTCATATGTTCCCTTAGAAACAAGACTGTGTCACTGGATACGGCCACCTCTGCTGGAGGGATTGCACAAAGAAACAAAAAGTTTTTGTATACGAAATGCCCAGGAGTTACTGCATATCCTACAGCCGTCCTGTAGTAATGAACGCTGAAGCTAGGTGGTCGGGCAGGACTCAATAGCGCATGTCTGGCTATTGCTGCCAAAGTGTGAGGTGGTCGTAATCTCGTTTCTAAGGGACAACATTGCTACATTTATGAGAAAATATCTTCACACAGGAACATTTTTTAAATAACATCCAATTGAAGAAATGTTCATATTTGGCAGATTAATGAAACTGAATGTGAATGGCCAGATGAGAATATCCCTTTAAGTAAATTTGCAACAGGTGCCAGATTAACACCAATAACTTGTAGGTATCTGAAAGTGTTCTCTAATTTTGATCCGTGGTATATTGGTATCTCAGGGTATATTGAACCAAGACAAAGAATAAGGAAGTAATGTTACCTCTAAGAATTCTTAATTATTATTAATTGCATAGATTATTAAGTAGTGACCCAGAGTGGCACTAGAAATGTTTAGCATACCTAGAAGCCTGATTTACAACTTGCACAGTGTCATATCACTATATTGAAAAGTTATGCAAATGTGCAAAAATGACCACTGGAGACCAATAGAACAGATCAATTCAAGCAGTACAGTAAAAACCATAAAGTTGCAAACCCGGACATCCCAAAGTCTCAGCTCGGGGACTAAAACACTAGTTAGTTAGCCAGTTCCATTGTCAACCTGCCAAACCTGTGGATCAGTCCTTCAGCTATAAGTCAAAAGTTCTATGTGAAATTTTTACTGTTTTACTAATTAAAGATCTTGGGTTTCTTATATAGTAGTCTTGTACTTATCCTCATTCGACCTACCTAAAAACATTCTTTGTTCAGCCTCAGCTGAAGAGTTATGGCAGGTCTGAGCCGCTTGTGGGCTGTGTCCCAGTGACATGACAGTCGGGACTCCTGCACTTTATCTTCAGTGAAACAATACAAAAGAAAAAGTGTTTTTGTGATGCACACTATCCCCTATAGGAGCTGCCAAACAGTCACAGGTGGATCCCACATCTAGCAATTAGTAAAAATAAAACAGTCTGACCGGAGCTCCTTGTGTGTCCTTTTATATATCCTTTGATAAATCGACGATTTCACTCTTTTCCCAACTATGTTCCAAATTCTTCAGTACACTTCCACACAAACGGTATTTGGATGGGAATAGATCGCTATTCAGACAGTTTTAAGCAGTGTTTTCTTGCATCCTGTAGCCAAATAGTGTACAGCTACTATAGAAGAGATTAAGCAGCAGATAGGGTAGTATGTTCAAATACAGACGGTCCCCTACTTAAGAACACTCGACTTACTTACGACCCCTAGTTACAAACGGACCTCTGGATATTGGTAATTTATTGTACTTTAGTCCCAGGCTACAGTGATCAGCTGAAACAGTTATCAAATGTGTCTGTAATGAAGCTTTAGTGTTAATATTGATTCTTATGACAACCCAACATTTTTAAAATCCAATTGTCACAGAGATCAAAAAAGTTCTGGCTGGGATTACAATGATAAAATATACAGTTCCAACTTACATACAAACTCAACTTAAAGGAAACCTACCACTTGTAGTGGCAGGTTTCCGATGGAAATACCGGGCACCAGCTCAGGGTGAGCTGGTGCCGGAGCTTATTTTAGTTAGTGTTTTAAACCGCGATATCGCGGTTTAAAACACTTTTTAAACGTTATAGCCGGCGCAGGCAGGTACGCGCTCGGCGCTTACCGTGCACGCGGCTACATAGGAGTGAGATGAGAACCGGCTGCACGTAAGCGCCACGCTTACCTGCCTGCGCCGGCTAACATTAAAAAGTGTTTTAAAACCGCGCATACCGCGGTTTAACACTAACTAAATAAGCTCCCGCACAGCTCACCGATGCTGGTGCCCTATATGCCATCGGAAACCTGCACTTCAAGTGGTAGGTTTCCTTAAGAACAAAACCTAGAGACCCTATCTTGTAAAAACCGGGGGACTGCTGTATATGGAATTTTATTTCTAAAACTACTCAAAAATAGATTAAAATCATGCGCATATAAAATCCACCATGTGGCCTAGACTCGCTGGGCGACTAGCGAGTCTGGCGTCCACATTGTGGATTTTATATGCGCATTTTATTCTATTTTGTGAGTATGTTTTAATAAAATAAATTCCATATATTTGAACCTACTACCCTATCTGCGGCTTAATCTCTCTATAGTAGCTGTACACTTTTGGCTACAGGATCAAGAAAACGCAGCTTAAAACTGTCTGAATAGCGATCTATTCCCATCCAATACGTTGTGTGGAAGTGGTACTGAAGAATTTGGAACATAGTTGGGAAAAGAGTGAAATCGTCGATTTAGCAAGGATATATAAAAGGACACACAAGGAGCTCCGGTCAGACTGTTTTAAAGAATACAAAAGATGGCAAAGAATGATCACTTTATTAGAATTCATCACAGTTGGAGCTTTAGACAAATGGCTTGCCCATGACCTTAAAGTCCAGTTTTCTTTGGCTCATTTTTAGGGTTAGTGAAGAATGTCAACAATTACTCTAAAAAAAGGCAATGCAGCTGAATAAAACAATGGTGCCCCAGCTAACATGTCTAAACATAATACTGATTGTTCTGTAGCACAGATGAGCTATAAGAATGAAGCAGTGCTATGTGCATAAGCAGTGCTAAATAGTCAATACTAATGGCTTTCCTGTTTTTCTTCTTAGGCTGTCATAGTACAGTACATGCTGTATTCTTCCAAGGAATATATTATTTGTGTTTGATTTCTTTTTTATACTTTTCTGTTTTAGGTTTCCTGGACAATAGAAGATAATCATGCAAACAGCTGTTTTCCCATTTTATACCCTATGGAGAACTCCATTCCTATTTGACACCATAATCGTTCAGATTATAATAATATGTCTGGTTACTGCTGCCACATTTATCATCATATTGCCTGGGATCCGAGGAAAACTGGTGAGAATATTAATTTCATAGAAAGGTCTTTACAATAAAACATTATGTATTGTGTTCTGTATATTATAAAGCCCTATCTCAAAGTTTTGCATGTTATGGAATATATGACATAATAAAACCTAAACTCCAACCCATCAGATACTACATTCAGGATATGTTAACACGCAGCATTTGTAATGCATATTATCTGCATTTGGAAACAATTGTTCAAGAAATTAATCCCTTTAAAGGAAATCTACCACCAAGATGAAGGATTGTGAACCAAGTACACTGACATTCTGTTGTGTGCCCTCTCTGGCAGGACCTGCTCTTCTTTTAGCTTTTTATGCCCGTGTTTTTAAGAAAAAAGGCTTTTAAAGTATGCAAATGAGCCCGTGGGGCTTCCGGCTCCATTAACATCTTTGGAGCATGGAGCCCCTCAGGTTCCTTTGCATACTTTTAAAAGTCTTTTTTTGTAAAAACCAGGACATAAGAAGAGCAGATCATGCCAGAGAGTGCACACACTAGTATATCAGTGTGTTTGGTTCACAATCCTTCATTCCGGTGCTAGATTTCCTTTAATAAATTCTCCATAAGGAAATGTGTCTTATGCCAAACAGTTTTGATATATATTAGCTGTTTGTCTCAAAATCCAGTAAAAGGCTGCATATGTACACAGTCTTATTTGGAAAGTCATATTTTCTCAAGCTATTTACAAATAACCACAAATTTAACCCCTTAACAACTTGGGCATTTTGCACATTCTTGACACACCTCCAATTTTTAAACTCTGACATGTGTCACTAAAAGTGGTTAACATATCCAGGTGATTTTGAGATTGTTTTCTCGAGGCACACTGCACTTCATGTAGTTGAAAAAAATTGTATGATATGTCTTGCATTTGTTTATGAAAAAAAAATGATATTTGGCAAAAATTGAAAAAATTTTGATTCATAAGGATGTTAGAAAAGTTGATTTTTTGTTCAATGATAAATGTAAATTCTTGTTCATGGAAAAATAAGACATCCCCTGAAAATAAGACCTAGTGCCAAAATTTAATATAAGACACTGGGCAGATTTATCAAGCAGTCTGAAAGTCAGAATATTTCCAGTTGCCCATGGCAACCAATCACAGCTCAGCTTTCATTTCACCAGTGCTCATGAATATTTTAAAGGGGAGCTGTGATTGGTTGCCATGGGCAATTGGAAATATTCTGACTTTCAGACTGCTTGATAAATCTGCCCCACTGTCTTATTTTTGGGGAAACAGGGTAGTAATTGAATCAAAATGGAGGTGAAATTTAGATTGGTCAAATTATTTTTCCAACAGATAAAAAGAGAAAACCCACCTTACAATTTGTTATACAATTTCTCCCGAGTACAGAGACCCCCGACATGTGGCCTTTACTTGTTTTATGGGCGCACTGTGAGATGCAGAAGGGAAGGAGTACCCTGCAGCTGCCAGGATTTTAGTTTCCTCATTGGCCCCTTTTGCAGGCTATAAAATTTAAACTTTTTCGTTATTGGGGCCATGTGATGGCTGAGCTACCTAGTACTACACAGCTTCTGGCATCGGCTCTCAAGCGAAGCCGGCGCCAGAAGCTGTGGGCGTCACCTGTCAGCTGACACCCATGATTGGAGATGACTTCTATCGCAGGTGTAAACCCTTTACATGCCAAGGTTTGTAAAGGGACTAAGCAAGTTTCCGTTGGGGAGCACATCCAATCTTTCCTGTGGCAGTCCCATGGTCTGACAAGTGCCTGGGGCTATTTATGGGAAGATTTGACCAGAAACGGCGCCCATCGATAATAGGTAATGTGGATGGTATGGAAGGGGTCCACACGGTTATTTTGCTATTAAAACGTATTTTATTAATTTGATTGATGCATTGCGGAGGTGGACTCCCTCCTTCGTCAGATCTAAGAACATAGTATAAAACTTCATATACTCAAGGGTATTATTACAGTGGAACACAAGATTAAAAACATAGTTGGCAAACATAGAAATAAATGCTTCTTTTAGACAATATATCAGTAGTGATTATTATGTATAATCTTATTATTAATTCATACGAGTGCGCTGCACACCTGGACCCACCTCCAAGCTGTTACTAACTGATTTGTAAAGCGCTACGGAATTTGATGGCGCTATATAAATAAAGATTATTATTATTATTATTATTATAACTGAGCATGCTCAGGTAGTTACATAACACACTGTATTACAATTGTAATGCATTGTGTAAGGGTTGAACAAAAGACCACATTAACCCTTTTTCAAGCCAAAGTCTGAAAAAATAGTCAAAAACAGTTAAAAAAAAACTTTGATAATAAAAAATTTAAAAAAAGAAAGAAAAACACAAAAAAACCTACATAAGCCCCCAATGTGTACAATAAATCTAAAGTTATATTAAACCCACACAGTGAATGCCATAAATAAAAAATTCCCATAACTTCCATCAAGTACCCTCACAAAAAATGTTTTAAAAAAATCAAACGTTCCCAAAAATGATACCACTAAATAGAACAATTCTATTAAAAAAATAAACCCTTAAACAGCTCAGTCAACAAAAAATACAGAAGTTATGCCACAAAAAATAAATGTGATTTTCTCCTTTTTTTTGTTGTTTTTGTTCATGAAAATTGGGCAAAGATAAGAAAAACTATATAAATGAGGTAATAGAATAAAAATAACATATTACTTAAAATGCTAAATATCCAAACAAATATTGATTTGGTTTGTGCACACCATGAAATAGTTAATAAAATCTCATAAATAAGCTATACAGCCCCCACAGCTACTCTCATCCTGCAAAAAATAAGCTCTCATATTTTTGCATTCCCAAAGAAAATAAAAATGTTGTAGCCTGTACAATGTGATAATACAAATCTACTCTGAATGTCACTGTTTTCATTCCATGCCTGGCAGTGCACCGATACAGCAAATTGCCAGCACTTATGGGGTATTGTTACACTTGTGAAAAATTGGTTGGCCCTCAAAACGTGAGACTTGGCAATTTTCACTAAAATGAGAAATATCACACCTAAAGTTCTGATAACATCCTATAAAAAGGAGAGGACATATAAAAAAAAACCTCCCAATATAAAGCAGACATTTCGGAAATGTAAGTTATCATGCTATTTGGGTTGTATTTCTATCTGCCTCGAAAGCCAAACATTTCAAACTTTAAAAATTGAGAATTTTCAGAATTTTTGCCAAATTACCGTTTCAGAAAGAAACCCAAAAGTTATCAGCTAACATGAATTACATTGTGTTTCAAAATCATCTGGATATGTTAAAGCATTACAAAGTAATTCTAAAAATAGGGCCTGGTTATGAAGATGAAAACTAGCTTTGGAGGCAAGGGGTTAAGCTTTTAAAAATTGTACATAGTGTGTGTACACAAAAAATTCAATTGTTTCATCCTTGATATAATATGCAGTCTGTATTTTCATGCTTGTAGGTATTGTCTTGTTTTTTTTACTGCAGGCTCTTTGTGTTATATTTTTTCCTTTAATATAGTTTTGGGGATATTATTTTTATATTTGTATGGCCACTTTCATATGTAAATATTGAGATAATTATTTTCCAGGCATTATGGTGATTTGAATTTAATTATTTTTCCTTAAATCTTGATAAGAGGACTTTAATTTGTTATCACAATATCAACTATACTCTAGAATAAAGTACAACAGTATCACAGTCTGAAAAAAATATTGTACCATAACCCAACAGAATAATAATGCAGTAACCAGAACCAGTGGGAGCTGCATTCTGTCAACCAGCCAATAGTCAGCCATCCACCATTTGCCAGCCCATCATTTTTTATACGGATACGGTGACATACATTGCAATACGGTTGCAATGCGTCCCATATTTATGGCCAGAATACAGCTGTATAAGCAGAACATAAAAGACCACTTGGTCGTGTGCATACATTATCTCACTTTTAAATAATTTATATACATGTTCCCTACTGTGTGATAGCTATTACCTTGTTATCTCTAATCTGGGAGGATTAAAAAATCTTTCTAAAAATATAAAAGTTGTTATATAATCAATGAAAATCAAAGAGACATATTGTGACATATCATTTTCTATTTCCAGAGAACGTTCTGGTTGGTGAGGATGCTTACCAGCCTGTATATCGGTGCTGTCATAATAGGTAAGTGTTTTAGATATACGAATTTGCTGACATAAAGTGACAATAAATAGACTGAACTTTACTTCATTGTTTATTGTAATGTGTCTCTCTATGCCTACATCTTTTGACAGCTGATTTCTAGTAGCTTGGTTGTAGTTAAATACCCTTACTGCTATAGACTATGTACAACATGTAACATTATAAATAATATAATATTAAAAATGATCAAACATAATAGTTTAGAAATAGTACACATAATAATTTTAATAATAATAAATAGACTCTGGATATATTTTTATTAATAATATTCCTGGCAGACATTACAAGTAGCTGTCTAGCCTCAGTGGGGGTAATTTTTCCAACAATGTGCTATGCACCAGATATACCGGCGGTTGGATAAATTCTAAGCCAGGCCCTGTCCATCGGAGAACACAGACAGGAAGCTATAGTATATTTGCTGTGTTCCCCAACCCTATATTCACAATATCCTAACTGTGCAACAGAATTTGGACTTCTTCAAGCTTTGAACACCAAAAAAATAGTGTACAGGGTATTACATAGTTTGACACTTCAGAATTACACATCTGCTTAAAGGAATGTACAAACCCATGGGTTAAGGGAAACAAGTCTGATTGCAGGGGTGAAAGCTGCTGGGAGTCTTTGGTCATGAAAAGAAATCAGGGCATGTAGGTAAAGTATAATAATGAACACCAATACAAGTAATAGGGAGCACGGACACAATGTACTCTCACCAGACCAAACTGATTTTTTCCAAAATCAAATAACACCACAAAAAAAGAGGCAACAAAAACCAAAATGTAGAAAACATAAAATAACGCTTTATTAAATCAATTAAAACTAATCCATTTAAATGACAACGTACACAGAAAAGGTCCACCAATAGCCAAAATAGCCAGGAATAACAGAGGATAAGGGACACATATACAGATATGTACAGACCGAATTTTATTCATTTTACATTTTGGTTTTTGTTTCCTCTTCTTTGTGGTGTTAAAGTATGATAATGATATAGTGCATTATAAAACTTTATAGCCAGTTTAGGTGGCCGTTGGCTCCGCAGAAGATGTAGGCCCTGGGTTTCTTTCCAAATCACCCATATTATAATCCACTATTGAAGGAAAATAAGACACATCTGTAGAATATATGGCTTTGGGACTTTCTCATTAGCACAGAGAAAAAGAGGACAACGAATTACAGAAATTACCATGTCATTTCCCAAAATAGCCTTGTGATAAGTGTGAAGCATGGGTGTATGTTAGTACTGTACAATGTCACCCACTTCATAGTTCAGGACATACAGGTAATTTCACAACTGCCATAGGTGGAGTAACGTGCTATCAAGATTTTATGGACTTTTGCAACTATCGGAGGCTGTATTGAGAACATGCTTCTTCTTAAAATTATTTGTATCACTCCTTATAACTGCAGTACAAAAGTCAGGAAAACTTTGATTCGTCACAAATGCAACGTTTACGGTGATTCATGTGAACGAATTTCACATTTTTTTTCCCCTTTATTAGCAAAATGGCAACGAGCAACACATGTTACATGGGGATGAGAACTCTGGGAAGAAGAAAGGAACATGGCAGTAGTGTTCCTCACTGTATGGGGGCAGTGTCCCTCACTGTATGGAGGTAGTGCTCTTCACTGTATAGTGGTAGTGTTCCTCAATGTATGGATGTAGTCTTCCTCAATGTATGGCTGTATTCTTCACTGTATGGCGATAGTGTTCCTCACTGTATGGCGGTAGTATTCCTCAGTGTATGGGGGTAGTATTCCTCAATGTAAGGGGGTGGTGTCTCACACTGTAGGGGTAAGCTCCTCATAGGCGGTAGTATTCTCAGTGATATGTCCAGTGGTACAGTAGGTAAGTCCTCACTGTTGCTGTATATTCCATATGCTTATTTTCACTGTATATAGGTAGTGTCCCTCACTGTATGTAAAGTGAACTGGTATTTTAAGGGGGAACGAGTGTAAGGCTCTTCTACCGTTTGGCTTCCTAGTGTTCATCACTGTTGGCTGTCATTCCTTCACTGTGTGGCGGTATGTTCCTCCTGAAGGCCTTATTGTTCCTCGCTGTATGGTCTTAGTGTTCCTCACTGTATGTCGGTAGTTTCCCTCACTGTATGGTAAGAAGTGTTCTTCGAGTATGCTGTATTCTATTCTACTGTAGGCGATGTGTTCCCACTGTAATGGTGGTAGTATTCTCACTGTATGGGGGTGTATTCCTCAATGTAAGGGGGTGTGTCTCACACTGTAAGGGGGTAGTGCTCTTCCTGTATGGCGGAGTATTCCCTCACTGTATGGCTGTATATCTGCACTGTATATAGGTATGTCCCTCACTGTTATGTGCGGTATTGTGTTCCTCCATGTATGGAGGTGTGTTCATCACTGTTTGGCTGTATTCTTGCAACTGTATGGGTCGGTAGTGTCTCACGTAAGGCCGTTGTGCTTCTCGCTGTATGTCCGTAGTGTTCTTTCACTGGTAATGGGGTAGTGTCCCTCACTGTAATGGGTGGTAGTGTCCTCTTACTACGTATGACATAGTGTCCTCACTGTATGTGCGTATTATTCACTGTATTGAGGAAGTATTCCTCACTGCGGAGCGATTGGCCGTCATGTTCGCGTCCTTGGCCTATGTCCTCACTGTATGGCTGTATTGTCTCCTCCACTGTAGGGCCGATTGCTCTCACTCTGTATGGAGTAAGTGTCCCTCAACTGTATGCGGTGTGTTTCCTCACGTATGGTAGTGTTCCTCACCTGCCAAGTGCTGTATTCTTCATTGTGTACTGGGATGTCCCTCACTGTTTATGCCCGTGTTGTGTTCCTACACTGTATGGCGGTTGTGTCCACACTGTATGGGGTATGTGTCCCTCACTTAATGGGGGTAGTGGGTTCCTCACTGTGTGGAGCAGGTCCCTCACTGTATGGCGGCAAGTGTCCCTCATGTATGGGGTATGGTTCCCGTTGGGACTGTAATCGCCTGTATGTCACTGTATGCGGTTTGTGTCCCCACTGTCAGGTGGTATTGTTCCTCACTGTATGGGGTAGTGTTCCTCCCTGTATGATGGTAAGTGTCCCTCACTAGTATGGCGGTATGTCCCTCACCTGTATGGCTGTAGTGGTTTCTCACTGTAGGGTAGTGTTCCTCACTGCAAGGCTGTGTTCTTCATGTGTCTGTGTAGTGTCCCTCACTGTATGGCTGTTTGTGTTTCCTCACTATGGCGGGTTGTGTCCACACTGTATGGGGTTTGGCCCTCACGTGTATGGGGTAGTGGTCCTCACTGTGTGGAGCAGTGTCCCTCACGGTATGGCGGCAGTGTCGCCTCACGTATGAGCGGTAGTGTTCCACTGTAATGGGACAGTGTAGTGTCATCCAATGTTTGGCTGTATTCTTCACTGTACCCGTATTGGCGTAGTGTTCCTCACTGTTAGGGCCGTATTGTTCCTCACTGTATGGGGTCTGTTCCTTACTGTCAAAGGCTTGTATTCTTCATTGTGTACTGGTAGTGTTCTGTACTGGTTGGTCCTCACTGTATGTCGGTTGTGTTTACGGTGTCACACTGTATGGGGGGTAGTGTGCCCCACTTATGGGTTAGTGGTCCTCACTGTGTGGAGCATGTCCCTCACTGTATGGCGGCAGTGGTCCTCACCTGTATGCGGTGATTGTGTTCCTCACTGTATGGAGGTTAGTGGCATACTGTTTGGCTGTATTCTTTCACTGTATGCGGTACTGTTCCTCACTGTAAGGCCGTATTGTTCCTCGCTGTATGGTCGTATGTTTCTTTCACTGTAGGGGTAGTGTCCCCACTAATGGTGGTAGTCTTCCTCTTACTGTAATGACAAGTAGTGTTCTCACTGTAATGGCTGTATCTTCCATGTATGGAGAGTATTCCTCACTGTATGGTGTAGTGGTTCCTCACGTATGCCGTATTGTTCCTCACTGTAATGCCGAGTTCCCGATCCTATTGTTCCCTACACTGTAGGGCCGTATTGTCCTCACTGTAGGGGTATAATGTCCTCAACTGTATTGGGAGTGTGTCCTCACTGTCGAGTTCTCTGTATGGGTAGTGTCCTCACTGACAAGGCTTATGTCGTCATTGTTGTACTGTAGTGTCCCTCTGTCCGTTGGGTCCTGTGTTCCTACTATGATCGGGTTGTTGTTCCACACTGTATGGGGGTGGCTTGTCCCTCACTGTATGGGGGTAGTGTCCTCACGTGTGTGGAAGGCAGTGTCCTCACTGTTATGGCGGTAGTGTCCCCTCACTGTATGGGGTTAGTGTCCTCACTATATGCAGGTAGTGTTTCATTAACTGTAGGCGCAGTGTCCCCTCACTGTATGGTGGTAAGTTGTTCTCACTGTACTGGGGGTACGTGTTTCCTCACTGTATGGCGGTAGTTCGTCAGCTTAGGCGTATGTGCGTCGGGCCCACACTGTATGGCGGTAGTGTTCCTCACTGTATGGGTAGTGTTTTCCTCACTGCATGGCTGTATGTCTTCATTGTCTGGTAGTGTCCCCTCAACTGTATGGCGGTTTGTGTTCCTCGACTGTATGCGGTTGTGTTCCACTGTATGGGGTAGTGTCCCTCACTGGTATGTGGGTAGTGGTCCTCCTGTTGGAGCAAGTGTCCCTCACTGTAATGGCGGCATGTCCCTCACTTTATGGCGGTAGTGTTCATCACCTGTATGGCGGTAGTGTTCATCACTGTTTTGGCTGTATTCCTTCACTGTATGGCGTAAGTGTTTCCCAACTGTAAGGGCCTTAATTGTTCCTCACTGTATGGGTAGTGGTTCCTCACTGCAAGGTGCTGGTATGCTTCATTGTGTACTGGTAGTGTCCCTCACTGTATGGCGGTTGGTTCCTCACTATGGCGGTTGTGTTCACACTGTATGGGGGTAGTTGCCCTCACTGTAGTGGGGGTATGTGGTCCTCACTGTGTGGAGGCGTGTCCCTCATGTATGGCCGCAGTGCCCTCACCTGTAGGCGGTAGTTTCCGCCGTATGGAGGTAGTGTTCATCACTGTGTTGGCTGTTATCTCACTGTATGGCGGTGTTGTTCTCCTCACTGTAGCCGCTATTTTCCTCGCTGTAATGGTCCCGTAGTGTTTCTTCACTGTATGGGGTAGTGTCCCTCACTATATGGTTGTAGTGGCCTCTTACTGTATGGACAGTAGTGTTCCTCACTTATGGCTGTATTCTTCATGTATGGAGGAAGTTTCCCCTGTATGGGTGTAGTGTTCCTCACTGTATGGCCCCGTATGTGTTCCTCCTGTACTGGCCAGATGTTCCTCACTGTAATGACGCCGTATTGTTCCTCACTGTAAGGGCCGTATTGCTCCTCACTGTAGGGAGTGAGTGTCCCCTCACGTAGGCCGGTAGTGTTTCCCTCACTGTAGGGTGTGTTCTCCTCGGCAAGCTGTATTCTTCTTGTGTACTGGTATGTCCGCTCACTGTTGCCGGTTGTGTTCCTCACTGGTATGGCGTTGTGTTCCACACTGTATGGGGGTATGTCCCTCACGTAATGGGGGTAGTGGTCCTCACTGTGGGAGGCAGTGTCCCTCACTGTAGCGGTATGTCCCTCACTGTATGGGGGTGTGTTCCTCACTATATGGAGGTAGTGTTCATTACTGTAGGGGGATGTGTTCCTCACTGTAATGGCGGTAGTGTCCTCCTGTATGGGGGTAGTTGTTCCTCAATGATTGCGGTATGTCCCTCACTGTCTGGAGGTAGTGTTCATCACTGTTTGGCTGTATTCGTCACTGTATGGCGGTATGTTTTTCCCATGTAAGGCCGTACTTGTTCCTCGCTCGCTATGGTCGTAGGTGTGTTCTTCAACTGTATGGGGTAGTGTCCCTCACTATATGGTGGTAGTGTCTCTACTGTTGACATAGTGTTGCCTCACTTATGGGCCGTATTGCTCCTCACTGTATGGATATTGTCCCTCACTGTATGGCGGTATTTTCCTCACTGTATGGGTCTGTTCCTCACTGCAAGGCTGTATGTCTTCATTGTGTACTGGTAGTGTCCCCTAACCTGTAGCCGGTTGTGTTTCCCTCCTGTATGGCGTTTGTTTCCACCACTGTATGGTGGGTAGTTCCTCACTGTAGTGGGGTAGTGGTCCTCACGTGGATATGTTATGTAGGCGAAGTGTCCCTCCACTTGTATGGGGTTGTCCTCGATAGGGTAGTCTCATTCTGTAATGTGGGTAGTGGTTCCTCACTATGGTAATGCTAGATGGGGTAGTGTCCTCACTGTCGTATTCATTGTAGTGGTAGTGTTCCTCACTGTATGGGGGTAGGCCCTACACTGTATGGCGGTATGTCCCTCGACTGTGGCGGTGTATGTTCCTCACTGTATGGGGTATTGTTTCCTCACTGCCAAGGGCTGTATTCTTCTTGTGTACATGGTAGTGTCCCTAACGTAATGGCGTGTTGTGTTCCTCACTGTATGGCGGTTGTGTTCCACACGTATGGGGTATGTCCCTCTCACTGTATGGGGGTATGTCTCCTCACTGTGTGGAGCAGTGGTCCCTCACTGTATGGCGTAGTGTCCTCCTGTTATGGTGGTAGTGTTCCTCACTATAGGTGTGTTTCTCACGAGGGGTATGGTTCTCCTACTGTATGGGGGTAGTGGTTCCTCGAGGTTCTCACTGTATGGTGGTAGTGTTCCTCACTGTATGGGGGTATTGTCTTTCCTGTATGTCGTATTGTTCCTCACTGTATGGCGTGTATGTTCTCACTGTATGGGGTAGTGTTCTCCGTATGGTGGTATGTTCCTCACTGTATGGGGGTAAGTGTCTTCCTCACTGTGGGGGTAGTGTCTCTCACTTTATGGATGGCGGTAGTGTTCCTCCCTGTAATGGGGTCGTGTTCTCACTGTATGGGGGTATGTGTTTCCTACTGTATGGGGCAGTGTCCCTCCTGTATGGCGGTATGTGTTCCTCACTGTAGGCGTAGTGTCAATTACTGTATAGGGGTAGTGTTTCCTCACACTGTATGTCGGTATGTTCCTCACTGTATGGCGGTATGTGGCCCTCACCTGTGTGGCGGTAGTGTCCCTCACACTTTGACGGTAGGTGTCCCTTTACTGTATGGTGGTAGTGTTCCTCACTTAATGGGGCTAGTTCCCCTCAATGTATGGCAGTAGGTCGCCTCACTGTATGACGGTAGTGTTTCGTCCTATGTGGGGGTAGTAGTCCTCACTATATAATGGTATGTTCCTCACCCTATGTTGGTAGTTTCCTTACTATATGCATGTAGCCCTCAGCTTGCAGCTGTGTGGGGTGATGTCATTTATGATTTTTTAACTTTTATTTTATTTGTATATCGTTATAGGGAAAGGGTGGGGTGATTTGAATTTTTAAGTTATTTATTATAATTTTTGTTAACTTTTTTTATGTTTATATTACATTATTTTAGACGCACCTTGGGTACTTTTTAACCCTAGTTGTTTGATCAATCCTATCGTATTAAGCCATACTATAGTATGGCCAATAGATGGGGATTTCCTTCCTCATTCTTACAATGTGGTCTAATATTTGTAATTAAGGGATTAAACTGAGCGGCCTCGGACTTCGAAGACCCAAGGTTGTCATGGCATGGATCGCTGCTCCCAATGATTTCACGGTGGAGAGACGACCCTTCGGAAAAGTGGGCGGCCACATGACAACCGCCACGCGACGTGATCGCTGCTCCCCGATTACGTCACGGGGAAACAACGTCACAGCAAGTGGTGGTGCTCATATCACCCGACTGCTGTGTTACCAGTAGCCTTTGCTGCATATGCAGCAAAGACTTACCGCTATGGAGAGGGCTCAGCCCATGAGCCTCTCCTGCACGCAGCCATGCAACGGTGAATCGATCGGTTCAATCGACGCGGGTCGATTGACTTAAGATAAATTCGTCCATCTTTAGTTATATACATATGCAAACTTATCAAACTTTTCTCCAAGTTTCTCATTATACATTGTCTTTAATAGGAGGTACTTATTACGGGATTGTACAGGATTTGAAAATAGATGTCTGCTATCTACCAGCAAACAGTGTCTGAATGTCGACAATAGGCTTGGCTATAGATGTTCCATTCTCTTGTAGTTTTATTAAAATAATATTGAAAAATTGGAATTAAAAACAAAGAATCTTCAAACTACTGATTTTATGTTTTACCATTGGACTGTGACTATCTTTAATAAGTATTTACGCTGTTTAATTTACACGTTATTGGGTAGGTTGAACTATAAACAACGACAACATTTACAAATCATTCAGCAATTCCATGGACTGCCAGTATTGGATTGTGGATTGGCTTACGGTGTAAACAAACCCTAGCAGGTAATTGTTTTCTTTTAATTTCAATATCTCCGCACAGAGTGTATATATTCCCCATGTTAATCATATTACACACTACTACTCATTCCCTTCTATGGGTATTGATAGAAAGGCAATACAGTTTCTATAACAACTGGAAAAAATGAGTTGTGGTCACACAAGCACTACTGGCATTATCACACAGAGGACTTGGGGAAATATATTCCTCATTTATTGTTGGGTGATTAGAGATGACGAGCACTAAATCTCGGTGCTTGTTATTCGGTCAAACTTTTTCTATGCTCGAGTGCGCCGTTTTTGAATACGACCCCACTGAAGTCAATGGGAGACACTAGCATTTTCACGGGAACCAAGGCTCTGTACAGAAGCTTGGCCAAAAAACCTGAAAAACCACTCCGAAAATGATGGAAACACCACGGAAATGGAGAGAAACAGCAGGGCAGCAGCATGGATGGGCCTCTGAGGCTGCCTAATTGCAAAATCCCATTATACTACAATTATTGCAACAGACATGGCGATGACAACGAGTGACTGAGTGATGTGAGATAGCTTCTAAACACCCCAATTAATTGATCCTGACACTATAGGGGATGCAGCGGAGGCTGCGGCAGCAGCGGCAGGCTATAAGTGGCTGCCGACATACCCCAAATGGACTCAGAAGCTTCAAACCAATTTTAAAAAATTCTTTTGGGCCGGGATAACATGTGCACTTAATATCATTATTTGGCCTGGTAGTGGCAGGAGGGACCAAAGGAGGTGAGCAAAAGCTCTGATATTCCTATGTGAAGTCAAAGGTTGACGTATATTTAGATCAATAAAAACCCACCAGCATGGCGGCGACAGCCTACCAGGTTCCATAACGTATCTGGTGAAACAACCCGAAAAAATGGAAGCCTGACACCACTCGTTTGCTAGGGGACGACCATGTGGTAGGCAGCTATGGAGACGACTTTTGGGGCAGCTATGGAACGACATGTGAGGCTGCTATGGAGACAACGTTGTTGGTGGCAGCTATGACACTGTGTGGAGGCTGCTAATGGAGATGATGTGTGTGGATCAGCTATGGAGACATGAAATTTGGGTAGTGGCTGTTGTGGCAGTCCAAAAAAGTTTTCAAAAAAGACCCTGGTAGGTGCCGCCTTCCAGAAAAATTAAATACAATAGAGTACCTGTATTTGGCACTCCAAAACATTTGCAATACTGCAAGGACCGCGGATGTGGCCCTCCATAAAATGTACACATACGAGCTATAGCAGAGCCCGTTTGCCCTGGCAAAAAATAGCCAGGTTGCCTCTGCTTTAATTAAAAGAGGAGGAGAATGTAGGTGGAGGAGGACGCGACACGGAAGAAAGTATTCAGTGAGCTGCTTTCCCTTGGGAGAAATGGAATATCACAGAAAAAGTACCCTCGTTCGATCATTACTTAAGGATAAAAATTGCGGTGCCAGCCTGTCAGTGCGTCAGTCACGGCGTGCACGCTTATCGTGATTATGCCCACCAGCTTCCTGAACAACCTGCTCTGACACACTGCTGCTAGTGACAGGGCAGGCAAGAACCTCTAGGCGTACAGCGCCAGTGTGGGGCCAAGATGTCCAGCTTTGAAACCCCCAGTAGTTCTTAGGAGCTGTCTATCATTTAGGGACGATGGTATGGTCACTACGTACTCCCTCACCAAGCTTGCTGTAAGATCACCCCTACTCTTCTGAACTGGGGACAGGTGTGACCCAGTGTCTTGCTGGGGTGATATAAACTGGCGAAAGGCCCCCTTGTAAATCGTATCCTGCCAGTGCTGGACAAGCTACCTGCTCGCCTACTCTCCCTTCGGCTACTTTCCCTCTGGCTTGCCGCTAACCGTTGTCAGATGGGACGATGTTTTAGTCTGTGCACCGGGCCTGCTGGTATTCTGCCTCTCACCTCCTTCGTGTACAGTGGATGAGTAGTGGAAAGATTTTTTGCTTGTAATTCGGGGTCCATGAGGTGATACCATCGGTGATGGAAAAATTCTTCGGGAACCGTTGAGGGTCACTAGCTGTTTGAAATGGATATGTGGTGCACTAAGTAGTCCAAAAATAACGTTCGCAGAGTCCTCCCTGCACAGTACAGCTCGCAACTACTGTACAGCAAGCCCAGCCACAAACAATAAAAATTAATAAAATACGCTTTGGTAGCCCTAGACAAGGGCTATTTGGGTTCTTTGTAGAATCACTCCTTCCTAACACTATTGATAGAACCACCCGAACGCTTCAATCCTGACCAGCAGCGCTCTATCCCAATGGCAATCCAGGCAGAGAATGATCCAGTACCGGGGCAGAGGCTAGTCTATTCCCAGCTCAGGCCTCCCCTTCCTGTATATACGTCTGTCCCCCAGTATACACAGCCTGCCCACCTCAGTATTTTAACAGCCTGCCCCTAGTATATACAAAAGCCGCCCTAAGTCTACACAGCCCTTGCCCCCGACATATCCACACCCTGCCCCCCCCCCCCACCGTATACACAGCCACCCCCCTTCCCTCAGTACAAGTTATGCAGCTGACAACCCATAAAAAAAAACCTTGTACTTTACCTCAGCCCCCGCATTTCTCTGCAGGCTCCTCTCTCCACCACCAGCTCATGGTGTGTAGTGACAACAGGCCGCGGCCTGTGACCTGCAAGCGTTGGCAACCGGCGAGCCATGCTGTGCTGCTCATCAATACACGTTTGCGCTTAATACGCAAAATGTCTTTGATTTTTTCAAGGTCATACAGACTTACCATGCATTTGGCAACTCTGTACTACCACGCGGGATCCTACGCTCCCTATAAGAAGTCCCAATCTCAATGCTGCCCCTAGGAGCTCACAAGTCACCCCGCCTGCGTGGCAGATTACAGCCCCTGCTTACCTCTGCATTAGAAATTTGATAAAAGCAAAACATGTACCACTTACAGTTATCATAACATTAGATATTACAGTGTTAGCATCCTATTTCATATCTTCCCAAAATGAGTCTTTTATCAACCATAAATACATTGAAAAACTCCACCCATGACACTTACAAATCCCAAATGCCAAAGAAATGCCCTCCTCAAGAGGGTCAAATTCTTGTCATCAAGGAGTTTAGCATATTCTGGGGTCAGAATACACTCGATGCCATAAATATCTGTTTTAAAACCCTGAGGATGGAAATTGGAACCTGTTTTAGTGTGTATTTGTTTTATCAGTTGAGACTTTTCTTTCAGCTTTGGTGACTTGTTTACAAATACTGAAGGAACAAAAAAGATTATCAAAGACATTCATGTGGACCTAGCCATGGAAACGACTAGCAATAACTACATTGGACAGAAACTGAGCTGTCTATTTTGCAAAGAGTAAAGGGACTCAGAACGAGTTTTGTGTTAGATAGCAAAGATTTATAGTTAGCAACGTTATATAGCACTGGTTAGCAATGGACTTGGTAAATCAAGTCAAATGAGATGGAAAATAATGTTTATATATCTCCTTATATTAGTCCATTTTTAGTATTGTAATTGTATGAAGAGAAGATGCATCCAAATGAAAAAGCTTTTTGCATTTTCCCCTTTGTAGGAAATCCATGAACAGCTAAATGAGACCATCAATTACAATGAAAGGTTTTTCTTGGGATCAAGATCAATATGAAATAGATTATCGGGAAGGATTGGAGAGAGGTCTTCCAAGTCCGTGTAATTATATGTAGCTGAAAAGTTTATCAGTAACCGCCCGTGTAACTACATCACCAATAACTGTCTATCCACATACTACTCCTCAGCATAATGTGGTAAGATTAAGTTACAAATCTACAGTCGTAACTAGTTATCAAAACCAAACAACATAGTAAATTCTGTTTTACGCTTCTTTATTTATTACAGAACACCAAATTGCCTAATAGGTGAAGCTTTGCAAAGGATATTTTAGTGTGACTGAGGAAATCAAATACACCACACCCTGAGTCAGTCATTTTGCCAATTTCCTGTAAATACGCGAGTATAAGCCGAGTACACCCGATTTAATCAAAAATATGGAAAATCATCATCTCCCCGGTATATAGCCAGCCCCCTGACTCATAGTATCGTAGCGAGACAGTAGGCCCTCTGACCCCAGTATATACGGCTATCAGACCATGGTCTCCCCAATATATACCATCATCACCTACATATATAGCCATCCTCCTAACCCCTGGTAATAATAGCCAGCCCCCTATTTTTATATCAGTGCCTGTCCCTCTTGTACTGCAGCCAACAGCCCCTTGGATATGCCCGTGCCTTCCCTTTTATATAGCAGTTAGCCCCCTTTCCCAGTATATAGCCCAGCAGCCAACTGTATATAGCGTGCCTGCCGCCCCTTGTATATAGCCAGTGCCCCACCCCAAGTAATAAACCAATGCCTTCCCCCCGCCTTCTATAGCCATTGCCTTTCCCACAGTTTAGGCCAGTGGCATGCCCCCCCGTATATAGCCCGTGCCTGCCCCCTCTATTAGGTCCCCCCAAGCCAGATGCCCCCGCCCCCAGTTATATTACACCTTACACGAAGCCCGCACCGGGGCCATCACATATACCATATGTCCAGCTGCTTGATGATGCAAGTGCTGACGCATGATGGGTGTGCACGGCTGGGAAAGGTGATGCAGAGGTTTGTTTTTTTTCTCATAGACTAGCTAGGTAATAAACGGGTAGGGTTTTTCACCCACATTTTTTTGTGCTTGATATTATGGTACAATTTAATGTCTATTTAATTTCCCCCATAAGGAAACAAGTGGTTGCAGTTTGGAGATTATTTAAAAGGGTTTCCACATTTCCACTTGTTTTAGAATGGTTGTTTTTTATGTAGTTTTTTTTTACCATAATATTTTAAAATATAGATAAATCATTTATAAAATGTTCACTAATAGAGAGCATTTATAAAATTTGTAATATTGTTTCAAAATTCTAATGTTAAATGGTTCGATGTAAAGTGTAGTTATATTCACAGAAATTGTGCGGCAACAAAACCAGGATGCATTGGCGTACAATTTAGTTCCTTAAAATGACTTTGGCCCTTTTTTGTTTTTGTGTTCCCATTTTTCCAATGTACAGAGCTTGTTGTATGTGCTTGTTTTCCTGGCATAACAAAATTTCATATTCAATTGTCATGTTCTTCAAAGAGAACCCGTCGCAGAAATAACCCCCAAAACTAATTAATTTTCATAAACTTGCATTAGATAGCATTGTCTCTACCTTCATTGTCCCTCTACATGCCTGTAAACTAAGCAATGAGGTCCTAAAGCTGTATCAAATAACTGTGAAATGTCCAATGAAGTCCATTAGCATATCAAGCTGTCCACCTTATTCATGAGTGGGAGGCACAGCCAACCCCCAGTGCTGACTGACAGCCTTTTAATGATTGAGCTGTAAATGATGGTGCTTTCCTGGTGCTGGTGGCCCACACCCCCTGCACCTGCTGTGTGTGTGTTTAGGAGAGAACAGCAGCTCCAGGATGCAGCCATGTACAGCAAACCATTCAGATTCATGTGTAGCTGATTGTTCTGTGTTCCTCTCACCTGTATATAGGTGAGGAAGTCAGCAGGTCGCAGATGCAGCAACACACAGCTAGCATACTTTACTATGCATGACACACGGACATGAGCAGGGGGTAGAGGATGGGAGGGTAACAGGGGTGACATCATTGCCTCTGACCCATGTGGTACCAGCCTCATGTTACATGATAAAAAATAGATGTTTTGACAATAATAATGTATGAAATAACAGATAAAGGCTGGGATGGGATCCTTGTGAGCTGCTCCAACCGGTAGTAGTGACAGACTCGTGACCAGACCTATGACATGGGTCCTTTAATATCCATGCCATGTACTGGTGGAAGTGGTAAAAAGTTCCAAATGTGGTGAAGATTGGAAAATGCATGTGCACCATTTAGTTTTGGGCTTGATTTGTTACAGCATGTAGTGTGCAACGCCAAATTACATTTTGCTTAATTCTTCGTGGGTCACTGGTATATATCAAACTATATCAGACTATATAACCACCTGATCGCTTTTTTTATTAATTTTTTTTATATATGTGCAAAGTGGCAAAAAGTGGGATTTTGAAACATGGCGCTATTTCTTTGCGGTAGGCTTTATCTTCTTCCTTTTTTTTTAGATTGTTTTTTAAAACACTATGATACTTATAACACACAGTTGTCTGATTATTCCACAAAAATGCTATAGATTTATAAAAGTGTGCGCATTTTTACAAATGTAGCAATGGAAGGTTCTGGAGTTTTATAAAGACCCCGCAGGGTATCATGGCAATGGATCAAAGCAATGGCAGCGTTACAACCTGTGATGTTGCCAGCACCACAAGAAATTGCAATTCAATTTATGCCCTTCATGCCATCATTCACAACAGTGCCCAGCGTGGAGGACACTTGCACTTCTATAGCCTGCTCCAATTTAAGGCCTGATTGCATGTAGCACAATTTCTATGTCCAGGCAGGATGTGGCATAAAATGGGTAAGCAGCCATTTGCTGGATATATCAGAAGCCTGAGATTCCTGATTAATCCAGAGGAAGTTATGAAATTACAACCAATTCTTTAGTTTCTAAGGATCTGTGAAAAACGGATACCAGACTGAGCAACTTGATCATGAAAAAAATGAAGTATCATTGTTTTTTTTACTGCCCATTATTGGCACGTACCAATGCACACCATAATCCATATATTTTCTTACTCTTCCATGGTTTGAAAATGTGACTATGATCCTTTGCTTTTTATTATAGGGCTGGGCATTTGCCATGGATTCTCAGCATGTTACTGTTTCTGCATGCCAATTCCGGTCTATGGACATTTACATGCTGTTTGTCACTGCGTGTGTATAATAGTATCACTGTCTCATTTGGCAACCGTCAGACAGGCACCTAGATGCAACATTCACTTTGCAACCTGTTCTACCAACAACTTTTGGACTTTCGTTCTGGCGTAGTTTTGCAACAGGTATGTGGTCTTTCAGTTCTAAATACCCCTCTACAAATTTCTTCTGAAAGAATGTTAACCCTTCTCCGCTCGCAGGCCTTTTTCGTTTTGCGTTTCATTTTTCATCATCCCCTACATTCAAAAATCTGTAATTCTTTTTTATATTTTTCCATGTACAGAGGCTGGTGTGATGGCTTATTTTCTGCGTAAAAAATTACGCATCAAAGGCTGGTATTTATATTCCATGCCGTTATGGGAAGCGGAAAAAATCCAAATGCAGTGAAATTGGTAAAAAAACGCTTGTGTCCGTATTCCTTGTGGCTTTGGATTTTAACTTGATTTCACTGGTGCACCCAAATTACATTCCACTTTTCTTTGGGTCGGTACATGTTCGGGTATATCCAAATTTTGTATCAGGTTTTATAGTGTTTTCATACACTTTAAAAAAATTAAAACCTCCTGTATCAAATTGTTTTGGGGGGATTTTGCCTTCTTCTGGCGCTACTATACTTTTTATCTATACTATGTATGAGCTGTGGGTGGTGCAGTTTTTTGGCGGATTTTGATGACGTTTACAAATTTTACATTTTTAGGATTGTCTACTTGGCTGTATTCAACTTTTTTATGAATTTAAATTTTTTTTAATGGCCAAAAAGTGCCATTTTCGATTTGGGCGCGATTTTGTTGTTACGGAGGTTATCGCAGTTGAAAAACCTGTTGATCATATTTGATAATCTGCGTGGCGTTTTTGGGACGCGGTGAGACCTAACATGTTTATGATTTTTCACTGTTTATTTATTTATTCATTCTAGTAAAGGTGGGGTATTTTGAATTTTTAGTTTTTTTATTATAATTTTTTTTATTTTAACTTTTTTTTATTTTATTTACTAGTTTTTTCAACTCCCTAGGGTACTTTATAAACCCTGGGTTTGTCTGAATCGATCCTATCAATATACTGCCATAACTACATATGGCAGTATATGTGATTTTACCAACTCATTCATGTCAATGTGTGACAGCACATTGTAATGAAGGGTTACCCGAAGTACTTCGGGTCTAACGGAGACCACGCCGCCTACCATGGCGACGATCGCCGCTCCCTATGACGTCATGGGGAGCGACGATCCACGAAAAGATGGGCGGTGCACCTCTTTTTTTAAGCCGCGGCGCCGTCTTTTTTAAGCCGCAGCCCTTTGCCGGCGTCGCATCAGCGTAAAACCTGCGTACGGTTCTTTCCCTCTCGGGCGGCGCCTGGTATACTCGGCTGCTGCTGACGTCATACTAGCCTGCCCGCGAGAAGAACAGGCGGGCGCCCAGCACGCTGACGCAGAAGTACAGCCTGGTAAGCAGAAAGAGAGCCGGGAAGCCAGAGAGGAGCCGCGATGACTCGGGGAGCAGGCAATGTGCATTTGGTAGTAATTGAACTTCGTGTAATAAAAGCCGAGGGACGTTTTCAGCACTTTTTTGTGCTGAAAACCTCGGCTTCTACACGATATAATATACGGTAAGATAACTAAGTCCACTTTATGGTTTTTCACAAGACCTTTCTTTCCCCGGTGTCCACCACAATAGATTATATGAACAAGTCACTGATAGTGTATTTTAAAGAATGTACAGAAATATTTTTTATCTGTTATAAGAGTAAGGTTTTTTACATAGTACCAGAGGGGCTATGACTTTCACTTATGATGAATGTTTACTACTATTTTCTTCTTCTTTCTTTAGGTTTACCCTTTGCCTCTTACTCAGTATCATCCGTTGACGATACATATGACCAAGGCCTAATGTTGTCCGGCTTTATTCAGCTTTAAAGACACATGTATGATTTGTGCAATAAAACTCACAAAGAAGAGGACTCTTCCACATAGACAATAGACTTACACTGTTAGCCAAAAATTGTTGAGAGTCCTTTCTTATTCTTTTGGACTCGAATATCTTCCAGTGGCTTCAAATTTACCTTGGCATAGATACATATTTATTGTCCTTTAAGCATATAAATTCTTGGTAAAAAGTTCAAGACTCTGAAGTCGGCAGTCCTTGGTGGTGATCCATTCAACCAACACATAGCAGGTTTTGGAGAAAGAGCCCTATCCTGGTTCTGTACACTACAGTTGAGAGGTGTCAAGACTATAGTATCTTCTATGGAGGTAGTGTTCATCACTGTTTGGCTGTATTCTTCACTGTATGGCGGTAATGTTCCTCACTGTAAGGCCTTATTGTTCCTCGCTGTATGGTCGTAGTGTTCCTCACTGTATGGCGGTAGTGTCCCTCACTGTATGGTAGAAGTGTTCTTCAATGTATGGCTGTATTCTTCACTGTATGGCGATAGTGTTCCTCACTGTATGGTGGTAGTATTCCTCACTGTATGGGGGTAGTATTCCTCAATGTAAGGGGGTGGTGTCTCACACTGTAAGGGGGTAAAGCTCCTCACTGTATGGCGGTAGTATTCCTCACTGTATGGCTGTATTTTTCACTGTATATAGGTAGTGTCCCTCACTGTATGGCGGTAGTGTTCCTCACTGTATGGAGGTAGTGTTCATCACTGTTTGGCTGTATTCTTCACTGTATGGCGGTAGTGTTCCTCACTGTAAGGCCGTATTGTTTCTCGCTGTATGGTCGTAGTGTTCTTCACTGTATGGGGGTAGTGTCCCTCACTATATGGTGGTAGTGTCTCTTACTGTATGACAGTAGTGTTCCTCACTGTATGGCTGTATTCTTCACTGTATGGAGGAAGTATTCCTCACTGATGTGGTTTTGTATATTGCATGTTGTACTGGTTGAGTGTCCCTCATGTATGGCGGTTGTTGTTCCCACGGTAGAGCGGTTGTTCCACACATGTGATGGGGGTAGTGCCTCACTGAAGGGGCCTCACTGTATGGGGTGGTTTGGTTTAGTGGTCCTCACTGTGTGGAGGCAGTGTCCCTCCTGTATGCGTGGCAGGTCCTCCACTGTAGGGGGGTAGGTGATTCCTCACTGTATGAGAGAGTAGTCGTTTCCATCACGTTGGCTGTCGTCTTTCATATGTATTATTGTTCTCGCTGTATGGTCGTAGTGTTCTTCACTGTATGGGGGTAGTGTCCCTCACTGGTATGGTGAAGGTAGTTGTCTCTTACTGTATGACATAGTGTTCCTCACTGTATGGCTGTATTATTCACTGTATGAGGAAGTATTCCTCACTGAATGGCGTATTGTTCCTCCCTGTATGGCGTATGTTCCTCACTGTATGGCTGTGATTGTCCTCCTCACTGTAGGGCGTATTGCTCCTCACTTGTATGGGAGTAGTGTCCCCTCAACTGTATGGCGTAGTGTGTTCCTCACTGTATGGTAGTGTTCCTCACTGCAAGGCTGTATTCTTCATTGTGTACTGGTAGTGTCCCTCACTGTATGCCGGTTGTGTTCCTCACTGTATGGCGGTTGTGTTCCACACTGTATGGGGGTAGTGTCCCTCACTGTATGGGGGTAGTGGTCCTCACTGTGTGGAGGCAGTGTCCCTCACTGTATGGCGGCAGTGTCCCTCACTGTATGGGGTGTGTTTCCGTCACTGTATGGGCTGCCTAATGTTCCTCACTGTAATGCGTGTGTCCCCACTGTTCGGTGGTATTGTTCCTCACTGTATGGGGGTAGTGTTCTCCCTGTAGTGTCGATGTAAGTGTCACCTCACTGTATGGCGGCTGCATGTCCCTCACCGTTATGGCCTGTAGTAGTGTTCCTCACTGTATGGGTAGTGTTCCTCACTGCAAGGCTGTATTCTTCATGTGTACTGGTAGTGTCCCTCACTGTATGGCTGTTGTGTTCCTCACGTATGGCGTGGTTGTCCACACTGTATGGGTGTTTGTACTCCTCACGGTATGGGGGTAGTGGTCCTCACTGTGTGGAGGGCAGTTTCCCTCACGTATGGCGGCAGTGTCCCTCACTGTATGGCGGTAGTGTTCCTCACTGTATGGGAAGTGTGTGCATCACTGTTGGCTGTATTCTTCACTGTATGTATGGCGGTAGTGTTCCTCACTGTAAGGGCCGTATTGTTCCTCACTGTATGGGGTGTTCCTTACTGCAAGGCTGTATTCTTCATTGTGTACTGGTAGTGTCCTTGTATGGGTTGTGTCCCTCACTGTATGTCGGTTGTGCTTTGGCTTGTTCCACACTGTATGGGGGTAGTGTCCCCCTTATGGGTATGGCCTCACTGTTGGAGCATGTCCCTCACTGTATGGCGGTCAGTGGTCCCTTCACATGTATTGGCGGTGAGTGTTCCTCACTGTATGGAGGTAGTGTGCATCACTGTTTGGGCTGTATTCTTCACTGTATGGCGGTACTGTTCCTCATCTTAAGGCCGTATTGTTCCTCGCTGTATGGTCGTATGTTTCTTCACTGTATGGGGTAGTGTCCCTCACTATATGGTGGTAGTTTCTCTTACTGTATGGACAGTAGTGTTCCTCACTGTATGGCTGTATTCTTCACTGTATGGAGGAAGTATTCCTCACTGTATGGGTGTAGTGTTCCTCACTGTATGGCCGTATTGTTCCTCACTGTATGGCCGTATTGTTCCTCACTGTATGGCCGTATTGTTCCTCACTGTAGGGCCGTATTGCTCCTCACTGTATGGGAGTAGTGTCCTCACTGTTGCGGTAGTGTTTCTACTGTATGGGTAGTGTCCTCACTGCAAGGCTGTATTCTTCATTGTGTACTGGTAGTGTCCCTCACTGTATGCCGGTTGTGTTCCTCACTGTATGGCGGTTGTGTTCCACACTGTATGGGGGTAGTGTCCCTCACTGTATGGGGGTAGTGGTCCTCACTGTGTGGAGGCAGTGTCCCTCACTGTATGGCGGTAGTGTCCCTCACTGTATGGGGTAGTGTTCCTCACTATATGCAGGTAGTGTTCATTACTGTATGGCGGCAGTGTCCCTCACTGTATGGTGGTAGTGTTCTCAACTGTATGGGGGTAGTGTTCCTCACTGTATGGCGGTAGTTCCGCTCACTGTAGGCGTGAGTAGTCGCCTCAACTGTATGGCGGTAGTGTTCCTCACTGTATGGGTAGTGTTTCCTCACTGCAAGGCTGTATCTTCATTGTACTGGTAGTGTCCCCTCACTTATGGACGGTTGTGTTCCTCACTGTATGGCGTGTGTTCACACTGTATGGGGGTAGTGTCCCTCACTGGTATGGGTAGTGGTCCTCCGTGTGGAGCAGTGTCCCTCACTGTATGGCGGCAGTGTCCCTCACTTATGGCGGTAGTGTTCATCATGTATGGCGGTAGTGTTCATCCTGTCTTAGGCTGTATTCTTCACTGTATGGCGGTAAGTGTTCCCCACTGTAAGGCCCTATTGTTCCTCACTGTATGGGTAGTGTTCCTCACTGCAAGGGCTGGTATCTTCATTGTGTACTGGTGTGTCCCTCACTGTATGGCGGTTGTGTTCCTCACGTATGGCGGTTGTGTCTCACACTGTATGGGGTAGTTGTCCCTCACTGTATGGGGGGTAGTGGTCCTCACTGTGTGGAGGCAGTGTCCCCCACGTGTATGGCGGCAGTGTCCTCACTGTATGGCGGTAGTGTTCCTGCACTGTATGGAGGTAGTGTTCATCACTGTTTGGCTGTATTCTCACTGTATGGCGGTGTTGTTCCCTCACTGTAAGGCCGTATTGTTCCTCGCTGTATGGTCGTAGTGTTTCTTCACTGTATGGGGTAGTGTCCCTCACTATATGGTGGTAGTGGTCCTCTTACTGTATGGACAGTAGTGTTCCTCACTGTAGGGCTGTATTCTTCACTGTATGGAGGAGTATTCCACTGTATGGGTGTAGTGTCCTCACTGTATGGCCGTATGTTCCTCACTGTATGGCCGTATTGTTCCTCACTGTATGGCCGTATTGTTCCTCACTGTAGGGCCCGTATTGCTCCTCACTGTATGGGAGTAGTGGTCCCTCACTGTAGGCGGTAGTGTTCCTCACTGTATGGGTGTGTTCCTCACTGCAAGCTGTATTCTTCATTGTGTACTGGTATTGTCCCTCACTGTATGCCGGTTGTGTCCTCACTGTATGGGTTGTGTTCCACACTGTATGGGGGTATGTCCCTCACTGTAATGGGGGTAGTGGTCTCACTGTGTGGAGGTCAGTGTCCCTCACTGTAGGCGGTATGTCCCTCACTGTATGGGGGTAGTGTTCCTCACTATATGGAGGTAGTGTTCATTACTGTATGGGGGTTGTTCCTCACTGTATGGCGGTAGTGTTCCTCACTGTATGGGGGTAGTTTCCTCACTGTTATGCGGTAGTGTCCCTCACTGTATGGAGGTAGTGTTCATCACTGTTTGGCTGTATTTCACTGTATGGGGTATGTTCCTCATTGTAAGGCCGTACTTGTTCCTTCGTTCTCGCTGTATGGTCGTAGTGGGTTCTTCAACTGTATGGGGGTAGTGTCCCTCACTATATGGTGGTAGTGTCTCTTACTGTATGACAGTAGTGTTCCTCACTGTAGGGCCGTATTGCTCCTCACTGTATGGGAGTAGTGTCCCTCACTGTATGGCGGTAGTGTTCCTCACTGTATGGGTAGTGTTCCTCACTGCAAGGCTGTATTCTTCATTGTGTACTGGTAGTGTCCCTCTGCCGTATGCCGGTTGTGTTTCCCTCACTGTATGGCGGTTGTGTTTCCACCTGTATGGGGGTAGTGTCCTCACTGTATGGGGTAGTGGTCCTCACTGTGTGGAGGCAGTGTCCCTCACTTGTATTGCGTAGTGTTCACTGTATGGGGTAGTGGGTTCCTCACTGGTAAGTGTCTACTGTTGGGGGTAGTGTTCCTCACTGTTGGCGTATGGTCCCCTCATGTATGGTGGTAGTGTTCCTCACTGTATGGGGGTAGGTCCCTCACTGTATGGCGGTATTGTCCCTCCTGTAGTGGCGGTGTTGTTCCCTCACTGTATGGGTAGTGTTCCTCACTGCCAAGGGCTGTATTCTTCATTGTGTACTGGTAGTGTCCCTAACGTATGGCGTGGTTGTGTTCCTCACTGTATGGCGGTTGTGTTCCACACTGTATGGGGGTAGTGTCCCTCACTGTATGGGGGTAGTGGTCCTCACTGTGTGGAGGCAGTGTCCCTCACTGTATGGCGGTAGTGTCCCTCACTGTATGGCGGTAGTGTTCCTCACTATATGGGGGTAGTGTCCTCATGTAGGGGGTATGGTTCCCTACTGTATGGGGGTAGTGGTCCTCGTCACTGTATGTGGTAGTGTTCCTCACTGTATGGGGGTAGTTGTCTTTCACTGTATGTCTGTATTGTTCCTCCTGTATGGCGGTAGTGTTCTCACTGTATGGGGGTAGTGTTCTCACGTATGGTGGTAGTGTTCCTCACTGTATGGGGGTAGTGTCTTCCCCTGCATGGGGGTAGTGTCTCTCACTTTATGGCGGTAGTGTTCCTCACTGTATGGGGGTGTGTTCTCACTGTATGGGGTATTGTTCCTCACTGTATGGAGGCAGTGTCCCTCACTGTATGGCGGTATTGTTCCTCACTGTATGGCGTAGTGTCATTACTGTATAGGGGTAGTGTTTCCTCACTGTATGCGGTAGTGTTCCCACTGTATGGCGGTATTGGCCCTCACTGTGTGGCGGTAGTGTCCCCACACTGTTGACGGTAGGTGTCCCTTACTGTATGGTGGTAGTGTTCCTCACTGTATGGGGCTAGTCCCCTCAATGTATGGCAGTATGGTCGCCTCACTGTAGGCGGTAGTTTTCGTCACTATGTGGGGGTAGTATCCTCACTATATAATGTAGTGTTCTCACCCTATGTTGGTAGTGTTCCTTAACTATATGCATTAGGCCCTCAGCTTTGCAGCTGTGTGGGTGATGGTCATTTATGATTTTTACTGTTTATTTATTTGTATATCAGTTATAGGGAAAGGGTGGTGATTTGAATTTTTAGTATTTTTAATTATAATTTTGTTAACTTTTTTTATTTTTATTATTACTAATTTTCAGACGCCCTTGGGTACTTTAACCCTAAGTTGTTTGATCAATCCTATCGTATTAAGCCATACTATAGTATGGCAATAATGGGAGTTCCTTCCTCATTCTTACAATGTGCTAATATTGTAATGAAGGGATTAAACTGAGCAGCCTCGGGACTTCGGAAGACCCAAGGTTGTCATGGCATGGATCGCTGCTCCCAATGATTTCACGGGGAGAGACGACCCTCGGAAAAGGTGGCGGCACACATGACAACCGGCGACGGATCGCTGCTCCCCGATACGTCACGGGGAACAACGATCATCAGCAAGATGGTGGTGCTCATAGCACCGACTGCTGGTGTTACCGTAAGCCTTTGCTGCAATTGCAGCAAAGACTTACCAGCTATGGAGAGGGCTCAGCCCATGAGCCTCTCCATGCACCAGCCATGCAACGTGAATCGATCGGTTCAATCGACGGTCGATTGATTAAGATAAATTCGTCCATCTTTAGTTATATACAATATGCAAACTTATCAAATTTTCCAAGTTTCTCATTAGTACATTTGTCTTTAATAGGGTACTTATTAAAGGGATTGTACAGGATTTGAAATAGATGTTCTGCTATCTACCAGTCAAAAGTGCTGAATGTCGACAATAGGCTTGGCTAAGATGTTCCATTCTCTTGTAGTTTATTTAAAATAATATGTGATAAAATTGGAATTAAAAACAAAGAATCTTCAAACTACTGATTTTAGTTTTACCTATTGACTGGACTACTTTAATGTATTTACGCTGTTAATTTACGCGTTGATTGGGAGGTTGGTAACTATAAACAACGACAACATTTTTACAAATCATTCAGCAATTCCATGGTGATGGCCAGTATTGGATTGTGGATTGGCTTACGGGTGTAAAACTAAACCCTACCAGGTAATTGTTTTCTTTTAATTCATATCTACGCAAGAGGTGTATAATTCCCATGTAATCTATATTACACTACTCCATTCCCTTCTATGGGAATTGATAGAAAGGCAATACAGTTTCTATAACAATGAAAAAAGAGTTGTGGTCACACAGGAGCACTACTGCATTATCACACAGAGGACTTGGGGAAATATATTCTCATTTCATTATTGTTGGGGATTAGAGATGAGCGAGCACTAAATGCTCGGTGCTTGTTATTCGGGTCAAACTTTTTCTGATGCTCGAGTGCGCGTTTTGAATACGACCCCACTGAAGTCAATGGGAGACACTAGCATTTTTCAGGGACCAAGGCTCTGTACAGGAAGCTTGGCCAAAAAACCTGAAAAACCCTCCGAAAATGATGGAAACACCACGAATGGAGAGGAAACAGCAGGGGCAGCATGCATGGATGCCTCTGAGGCTGCCTAATTGCAAATCCCATTATACTAAATTATTGGCAACAGCATGGCGATGACAGAGTGACTGAGTGAGGGTGAGATAGCTTCTAAAACACCCATAATTGATCCTGACACTATAGGGGATGCAGCGGAGGCGCGGCAGCAGCGGCAGGCTAGATAGTGGCATGGCCACATACCCCAAATGGACTCAGGCTTCAAACCAATTTAAAAAATTCTTTTGGGCCGGGATAACATGTAGCACACTTAATATCAGTATTTTGGCCTGGTATGTGGCAGAGAGGGACCAAAGGAGGTGAGCAAGTAAGCTCTGAATGATTTCCTATTGAATAAAGGTTGACGGATATTTAGGTCAATAACACAGCATGGCGGCGACAGCCTGACCAGGTTCCATAACGTAATCTGGTGAAACACCCGAAAAATGAGCCTGACACAGCTCGTTTGCTAAGGGGACGACATGTGGAGGCAGCTATGGAGACGACTTTTGGAGGCAGCTATGGAGACGACATGTGAGGCTGCTATGGAGACAACGTGTGGTGGCAGCTATGACAACTGTGTGGAGGCTGCTATGGAGATGATGTGTAGAGGCAGCTATGGAGAACAATTAAATTTGGGTAGTGGCTGTTGTGGCAGTCCAAAAAGTTTTCAAAAAAGGACCTGGTAGGTGCCGCTTCCATAAAAATTAAATAACATAGAGTACCTGTATGTTGGCACTCCAAAACATTTGCAATACTGGGACCGCGGATGTGGCCCTCCATAAAAATGTACACATACAGTACTATAGCTAGAGCCCGTTCCCTGGCAAAAAATAGCCAGTTGCCTCTGCTTTAGAGTTAAAAAGAGGAGGAGAATGAGTGGAGGAGGCGCGCATCATGGAATGATTTCATGTGAGCTGCTTTCCCTGGTGGGAGAATGGAATATCATGAAAATTCCATGCTTGATCATCTTGATAAGCGTCCAGCCTGTCCAGTGCTGTCAGTCAACAGGCGTGACGCTTATCGTGATATGCCCACCAGCTTGCACTGAAACTGCTCTGACAACACGCTGAGTGACAGGGCAGGCAAGAACCTACTAAGGCGTACAGCGCCGTTGGGGCCAGAATGTCCAGCTTTGAACACCAGTAGTTCTAGGACTGTCTAATCATTTAGGACGATGGTATGGTCCTACGTACTCCCTCACCATGCTTTCTGTAAAGACACCCCTACTCTTGCTGAGACTGGGGGACAGGTGTGACAGTGTCTTGCTGGGGTGCATAAAACTGGGAAGGCCTGTAAACGTTATCCTGCCAGTGCTGGACAAGCTACCTGCTCGCCTACTCTCCTTCGGCTACTTGTCCCTCTGCCGCTACCGTTGTCAGATGGGAGATGTTTTAGCTCTGTGCACCAGGGCCTGCTGGTATTCATGCCTCTCACCTCCTTCTGTACAGGATGAGAGTGAAAAGATTTTGCTTGTATCGTGGGTCCATGAGAGTGAATACCAATCGGTGATGGAAAAAATTCTTCGCAACGTGAGGGTCACTAGCTGTTTGAAATGGATATGTGGGTCACTAAGAGCCAAAAATAACGTTCGCAAGTCTCCCTGCAACAGTAGCAGCTGCACTACTAGTGACAGCAAGCCCAGCCACAAACATAAAAATTAATAAAATACGCTATTGTAGCCCTAACAAGGGCTATGGGTTCTTGTAGAATCACTCCTTCCTAACACTAATCTGATAGAACACACCTAACGCTATCCCTGACCAGCAGCGCTCTATCCCTAATGGCATCCAGGCAGAGAATGATCCGAGTACCGCGGGCAGAGGCTAGTCTATTCCAGCAGGGGCCTCTCCCTCCTGTATATACAGTCTGTCCCCAGTATACACAGCCTGCCCACCTCAGTATACACAGCCTGCCCCCTAAGTATATACAAGCCGCCCTAAGTTACACACAGCCTGCCCCCAATTATCCACACCTGCCCCCCCCCCCCCGTATACACAGCCGCCCCCTTCCCTAGTACAAGTATGCAGCTGACAACCCATAAAAAAACCCTTGTACTTACTACCTCAGCCCCCCGCATTTCTCTGCAGCTCCTCTCTCACCACCAGCTCAATGGTGTGTAGTGACAACAGGCCGGCGGCCTGTGACCTGCAGAGCGTTGCGCACCGGCGAGCCATGCTGTGCTGCTCTATCAATACAGTTGCGCCTTAATAGCGCAAAATGTCTTTGATTTTTTCAGGTAGTACAGACTTACCACATTTGGCAACTCTGTACTACCACGCGGATCCGACGCTCCTAGAAGAATCCAATCCAATTGCTGCCTAGGGAGCTTCACATCACCCCGCCTCGTGGCAGATTACAGCCTGCTTACTCTGGCTATTAGAAAATTTGATAAAAGCAAACATAGTACACTTACAGTTAATCATAACATTAGATATTACAGTGTTAGCATCTATTTCATATCTTCCCAAATGAGTCATTTTATCAACATAAATACATGAAAAACTCCACCCATGTACACTTACAAATCCCAAATGCCAAAGAATGCACCTCTCAAGGGGTCAAATTCTTGTCATCAAGGATTTAGCATATTCTGGGGGTCAGAATACACTCGAGCTCATATAATACTGTTTTAAAACCCTGAGGATGGAAATTGAACTCTGTTTTGTTGTTATTGTTTTATAGTTGAGACTTTTCTTTCAGCTTTGGTGACTTGTTACAAATCATGAAGGAACAAAAAAGATTATAAGAATTCATGTGTAGACTAGCCATGGAAACGACTAGCAATAACTACATCTGGACAGAAACTGAGCTGCTATTTTGCCAAAGAAAAGGGACTCAGAAGAGTTTTGTGTTAGATAGAAGATTTTAGTTAGCAACGTTATATAGCAACTGGTTAGCAATGGACTTGTAATCAAAGTAAATGAGATGGAAAATAATGTTTTATATATCTCCTTATATTTAGTCATTTTTAGTATTGTAATTGTATAAGTAGAAGATGCATCCAAATGTAAAAGCTTTTGCATTTTCCCCTTTGTAGGAAATCCAGTGAACAGCTAAATGAGACCATCAATTACAATAAAGGTTTTCTTGGGGATCAGGATTCAATATGATAATAGATTATCGGGAGGATTGGAGAGAGGTCTTCCAAGTCCGTGTATTATATGTAGCTGAAAAGTTTATCGTAACCAGCCCGTGAGAGTACATCACCAATACTGTCTATCCACATACTACTCCTCAGCATATGTGGTAAGATTTAAGTTACAAATCTACAGTGTAAACTAGTTATCAAACCAAACAAATAGCTAAATTCTGTTTTACAGCTTTATTTATACACCAAATTGCCTAAAGGTGAAGCTTTACAAGGATATTTTAGTGTGAGTGAGGAAATCATACACCACATGAGTCAGTCATTTGGCCATATTTCCTGTAAATAACTCGAGTATAAGCCGAGGTACACCGATTTTAATACAAAAATATGGGAAAATCACATCTCCCCGGTATATAGCCAGCCCCTGACTCATAGTATCTAGCCAGAAAGGCCATCTGCCCCCAGTATATAGCTTCAGACCATGTCTCCCAATATATAGCCAGCAGCACCTAATATATAGCCATCCTCTACCCCCTGGTATATAAGCCAGCCCCTAGTTTATATCCAGTGCCTGCCCTCTTGTATGCAGCCAACAGCCCCTTGTATATAGCCAGTGCCTTCCCCTTTTATATAGCCAGTAGCCCCCTTTCCCAGTATATAGCCCAAGCCAACTTGTATATAGCAGTGCCTGCCCCCTTGTATATAGCCAGTGCCCACCCAAGTAATAAACCAATGCCTTCCCCCAGTATATAGCCATGCCTTCCCAAGTTTAGACCGTGGCATGCCCCCCGTATATAGCCGTGCCTGCCCCTCGTATATACCAGTCCCCCCCCCCAGTTATATTTTACACCTTACACGAAGCCCCACCGGGGCCATCACATATACCATGATGTCAGCTGCTTGATGATGGCAAGTGGCTGGACCATGATGGTGTGTGCATCGGCGGGAAAGGTGATGCAGAGGTTTGGTTTTTTTTTCATAGACTAGGGAAATAAACCGGTGTAGGGTTTTTCACACATTTTTTTGTGCTTGAGTATTTATGGTACATTTTAATGTCTATGTTATTCATAGAGGAAACAAGTGGTTGACATTTGGAGATGTATTTAAAGGTTTCCAACTTGTTTTAGAAGGTTTTTTTTATTTAGTTTTTTTTTACATAATTTTTATAAAATATAAAATCATTTTATAAAATGTTCACTAATAGAGAGCATTTATAAAATGTGTAATTTGTTTCAAAATTCTAAATGTTAAATGGTTCGATGTAAGTGTAGTATATTCACCAGAAATTGTGCGGCAACAAAACCAGGATGCCTGTGGCTGTACAATGTTAGTCCTTAAAATGACTTGGCCCTTTTTTGTTTTTGTGTTTCCATTTTTCCATGTACAGAGCTTGTTGTATGTGCTTGTTTTCTGCATACAAATTTCATATTCATGTCCTGGTTCTTAAAGAGAACCCGTCGGCAAAATAACCCCCAAAAACTAAATATATTTTCATAAACTGCCATTAGAAGCATTGTCTCTATCCTTCATTGTCCCTCTACATGCCTGTAAACCTAAGCAATGAGGTCCTAAAGCTGTATTGCAAATGACCTGTGAAATGTCCAATGAGTCATAGCATATTCAAGCTGTCCACCTTATGTCATGAGTGGGAGCCACAGCCACACCCCCAGTGCTGACTGACAGCTTTTACTGATGTGAGGTGTATAATGATGTGCTTCCTCTGGTGCTGGTGGCCACACCCCCTGCACCTGTGTGTGTGTTTTAGGAGAGATACAGCAGCTCCAGGATGCAGCCATGGTTACAGCAGAACCTGTCAGATTCATGTGTAGCTGATTGTCTGTGTTCTCCACCTGTATATTAGGAGGAAGTCAGCAGGTCAGCAGATGCAGCACACACACTAGCATACTTTACTATCATACACACGGACATGAGCAGGGGGTGAGATGGGAGGGTAACAGGGGTGACATCATTGCCTCTGACCATGTGGACCAGCCTCATGTACATGATAAAAAATAGATGATTTAACAATGAATAATGTATGAAATAACTAGATAAAGGCTGGATGGGATCCTTGTGAGCTGCTCCAACAGGTAGTAGTGACAAGACTCGTGACACAGACCTATGACATGTCCTTTAATATCCATGCCATGTACTGGTAAGTGTATAAAAAGTTCCAAATGGTGGTGAATGGAAAACATGTGCACCATTTAGTTTTGGGCTTGTTTGTTACAGCATTTAGTGTGCACGCCAAATTACATTTTGCTTATTCTTGGGTGGTCACTGGTATAATCAAACTATATCAGACTATATAACCAGCCTGATCGCTTTTTATTAATTTTTTATATATGTGCAAAGTGGCAAAAAGTGGGATTTTGAACAGTGGCGCTATTTTCTGTTTGCAGGGCTTATTTCTTCTTTTTTTTTAGATTGTTTTTTAAACCACTAGGTACTTTAACCCAAGTTGTCTGATTATTCCTACCAAGAAAATGCTATAGATTTATAAAAGTGTGCCATTTTTACAAAGTGTAGCAATGACAGGTTCTGGAGTTTTATAAAGACCCCAGGGTTATCATGGCATTGATCAAAGCCAATGGCAGCGTTACACCTTGATTGTTGCCACACCACAAGAAATTGCAATAATTTATGCCCTTCATGCCATCTTCACAACAAGTGCCCAGCGGTGGAGTGAGCACTTGCACTTGCTATAGCCTGCTCCAATTTAGGCCTGATTGCATGTAATAGCACAATTTCTATGCCAGCAGGATGTGGCATAAAATGGTAAGCACCATTTGCTGGATATATCAGAAGGCCTGAGATTCCTGATTAATCCAGAGAAGTATGATGAAATTACAACCAATTCTTTAGTTTATAAGGATCTGTGAAAAACGGATACCAGACTGAAGCAATTGATCATGAAAAAAATGAAGTAATCATTGTTTTTTTATGTGCCCAATTATTGGCACGACCATGCACACTATCCAGATAATTTTCTACTCTTCCATGTTTTGAAAATGTGACTATTTCCTTTGCTTTTATTATAGGGCTGCGTTTGCTCATGGATTCTCAGCAATGTACTTTTCTGCATGCCATTTCCTGGTCTATGGATTTACATGCTGTTTGTCACTGCAGTGTGTATAATAGTATCACTGTCTCATTTGCAACCGTCAGACAGGCACCTAATGCAACATTCACTTTGGCAACCTGTTCTACACAACAACTTTGGACTTTCGTTCTGGCTAAGTTTGCAACAGGTATCTTCTTTAGTTCTAAATATCTTAAAATTTATACTCTGAAAGAATGTTACCCTTCCCGCCGCAGGCCCTTTTTCGATTTTGCGTTTCATTTTTCACTCCCCACATTCAAAAATCTGTAACTTTTTTTTTTTTCCATGTCAGAGCTGTGTGATGGCTTATTTTCTGCGTAAAAAATTACGCATCAAAGGCTGGTATTTAATATTCCATGCCGTGTATGGGAAGCGGAAAAAATCAAATGCAGTGAAATTGGTAAAAAAACGCTTTGTGCCGTATTCTTGTGGCTTGGATTTTACATTTCACTGTGCACCCCAAATACATGTCTACTTTATTCTTTGGGTCGGTACGATTCGGGATACCAACTTTGTATAGGTTTTATAGTGTTTTCATACATTTAAAAAAATTAAAACCTCCTGTACAAAATTTTGGGGGGATTTTGCCTTCTTCTGGCGCTATAACTTTTTCATACTTTACTTGTATGGAGCTGTGGGTGTGTCAGTTTTTTTGCGGATTTTGATGACGTTTACAACATTTATCATTTTTAGACTGTACTACCTTGTGCATCACTTTTTTAGAATTTTGAAATTTTTTTAAATGGCCAAAAAGTGCCATTTTCGACTTTGGGCGCGATTTTTTGTTACGGGGTTAATCGCAGTGAAAAACCTTTTATCATATTTGATAGATCTGCGCTGGCGTTTTTGGAGCGCGGTGATACCTAACATGTTTATGATTTTTACGTGTTTATTATATTATATCAGTTCTAGGGAAAGGGTGGGGTGATTTGAATTTTTAGTTTTTTTTATTATAATTTTTTTTGATTTTACCTTTTTTTTATTTTTTTACTATTTTTCAGACTCCCTAGGGTACTTTATAACCCTGGGTTTGTCTGATCGATCCTATCATATACTGCCATACTACAGTATGGCAGTATATGTGGATTTTACACTCATTCATGTCAATGTGTGACAGCACATTGTAATGAAGGGGTTACCCGAAGTACTTCGGGTCTACGTGAGACCCGCGCCTACCATGGCGACGGATCGCCGCTCCCTGATGACGTCATGGGGAGCGACGATCCACGAAAAGATGGCGGTGCACCGTCTTTTTTAAGCCGCGGCGCCGTCTTTTTTAAGCCGCAGCACTTTGCCGGCGGCGTCAGCGGTAAAACACTGCGTCGGTTCTTTCCCCCGGGCGGCGCCTGGATGACGGCTGCGCTGACGTCATACTAGCGCTGCCCGCGAGAAAACATGGCGGGCGCCCAGCACGCTGAAGCAAGAAGAGCAGCGGGAAGCCAGAAAGAGAGCGCGGAAGCCAGAGAGGAGCCGCGATGACTCGGGGAGCAGCAATGTGCATTTGGTAGTATTGAACTTCGTGTATAAAGCCGAGGGACGTTTTACAGCACAGTTTTTGTGCTGAAAACTCGGCTTCTACACGAGTTCATTACGGTAGATAAAAGTCCACTTTATGGTTTTTCACAAAGAACTTCTTTCCTCCGGTGTCGACCACAAGTAGATTTATGAGCAAGTCATGATGTTATTTAAGAATGAAAGAATTTTTTTTATCTGTTAAAGAGTAAGGTTTTTTACATAGTACCAGAGGGGCTATGACTTTTCAATTATGATTGAATGTTACTCTTTTTCTTCTCTTTTTAGGTTTACTTTGCCTCCTTATCAGTACATCCTGTTGACGATACATATGACAAGGCCTAATGTTGTCCGGCGTTTATCAGCTTTAAAGACAATGATGATTTGTGCAATAAAACTGCACAAAGAGAGGACTCTTCCCAGAGACAATAGACTGACACTGTTAGCCAAATTTTGTTGAGAGTCCTTTCTATTCTTTGGACATCAATATCTTCCAGTGGCTTCAAATTTACCTTGGATAATACATATTTATATTCCTTTAAGACATTAAATTCTTGGTAAAAGTTCAAGACTGCTAAGTCGGCAGTCCTATGGTGGGATCCATTCAACCAACACATAGCAGGTTTTGGAGAAAAGAGCCCATATCCTGGTGTCTGTAACACTACAGTTGAGATGGTAGTCAATGACTATAGTATCTTCTATGGAGGTCTTCACTGTATGGCGGTAGTGTTCCTCACTGTAAGGCCGTATTGTTTCTCGCTGTATGGTCGTAGTGTTCTTCACTGTATGGGGGTAGTGTCCCTCACTGTATGGTGGTAGTGTCTCTTACTGTATGACAGTAGTGTTCCTCACTGTATGGCTGTATTATTCACTGTATGGAGGAAGTATTCCTCACTGTATGGCCGTATTGTTCCTCACTGTATGGCCGTATTGT